>WKLE02002404.1:0-14637 GCA_014885115.2 Asterionellopsis glacialis
CCCCCCCCAATCCTTAAAAATGACAGTTGCGATTTTTCAAAAAATACACAAGAACTTCCACAATTCTTCCCACCAAAAAACAACCATGGTTCATGAGGACACATGCCAAGTATGGCTGTGCCTGATATGCACTCCCAATGAACAAGCCAAAGCAGTTATTCAAAGAGCAGAACAAGAATGGAAAAAGAATCCATACTACAAAGACGCCCTTGAAGATGCAAAAGCAAGAAATTGGAAACGGCTCAATGAGAGCAAGATATCCTGTACCTTGTGTGAGACAAGAATCATAACCAAACCAAACAAGGGATGATATGAAAGACAATACAATGGAGAATTGATCATCCTATGCAAGGACTGTATGACAGGAGGAGAATGGATACAGTACAACAAGAAAAGATGGAAAATACAAAAGATCAAAAAGATGGAAACCACCACATCAATTGAACAACACGTAAAGAACAAAATCAAACACAACTATGTACCCAAGGCAAATCTGACTGACAATGACAGGAAAGAAGTACCAGCACAGATCATCAAAATAATGAAAGAGGAAAACTACTCTGAATTTGGAATTAATATTGTGAAGTCAGATTATGAACAAAACGGAGTTATATTTGATGAAAATGGAAACGTAGAAAACAAGAATAACAAGTGTAGATACGGCAGACCAGTGACAATGAAAAACAAGGAAGGAAAGAACATTAAAACCACTGAAGTAACAAAAGATGTGTCACTTGAGAAAATAGCAATACAATCGGTCACCTTTAAAAATACCACGAACATATGCGCGCGCCCCCCAAAAGGCGCGCATCACAAAAAAGAAAACGAGAATATAGGATATAGCATAGAGGCTCATAACCCAATAAGGTTTAGAACAGAGTTAGTAAATAGGTCCTACATCAGATCGAGAATCGATAGGCGCTCTGGATACATTACCGGTAGTTAGTTCAAGTTAGACTATTCAGTTTGTATTTAAATACGGGTACTTTACCTGGCAACAATCTTAGGACCGACCAGGTCCGAACAGAAACGAACCAACATATACCCGGTAACAGGTACCTGGCTGCTTTCAGCTATCATTGTACTCGGTACTGGTACAGCAGACAGTTGTAAAACACAATCGCGATGAAACTAAGATATTTATATGGCACAAATCGGAACATAAAAAGGCAGTCATCTCGGGTTCATCACCATGTCATTGGGAATCGGTGGAAATCGGTCTACAATTATCATTGTTGCTGTCATTGCTATTCTTTTCGCAACTGGATGGGAAACAGCCGAATACCGAAAGGAGCTCTTTTTAGATGATCTTTCTAAAATTTATGAATCCGAATATGATGTTCAAAATCTATCCACACCTTCACCATCACGATGGTGGCAATTGTATGTTATGGAAAGATTATTTAAAAGTACGCCATTAGGTTCCTACTTATTACGGAAATTATTTTTGAAAAATGGAGGCCATAAAGTTGTAGAATTTGCACATGCTATACAACAGTCAGATCCCATGAATAGTCGTACAGGATTGATATCTGGTAAAGAATTTGGTATGGGGGAACCCCTCATTCGTCTATCACCCAAAGAATACGAATGGCACACAGCAGCAGCTTTAGAAAGTGCAGACCGAATCCATGATTTAATGTCGTCATCTTCAGATTATGATGATCAACAACAAGGACAGCCATCAAAACGAAGAAAGTATAGGTCTATCCGTGATTATCACAATGCCTATATTCAAAAATCATCAACACCTACCAAGGTATTTGACAAATTAATCCAATTTTACAAAGATACGGATGCTAGACTTCGAATTATGCAAGAGGTTGATTATGATGTTGCGAAACAAGCTGCAAAAGAATCGACTCAAAGATATGAGAATGGAAATCCAATTTCAATTTGGGATGGTGTTCCTGTTGTTATTAAACCTGAAATTGATGTCAAAGGTCTTCATACGACCAATGGGCGTCAAATGGTTGATAGCCAAATTGCAAAGTATGATGATATCCTTGTATCTCGGTTACGTAAAGCAGGTGCTATCATTATTGGACAAACTGTAATGCATGAAATGGGTATCCAACCAACTGGATATAATACATGGTATGGCGGTCCTGTGAATCCATATGACATGTCACGATTCTCGGGTGGATCTTCGTCTGGATCAGCTGTGGCTGTTGCAACGGGGATGGTACCAGTGGCTATTGGATTTGATGGAGGAGGGAGTGTCCGAATTCCTGCAGCATGGTCGGGTATTGTTGGACTTGCTGTGGGGTACACGAGGATCCCCTATAGCAAATCAAGTGTAAATGTAAATGCAGCCACCAAGGCTGGTCCGTTAGTTAATAACATAGAAGATGCCGCTGAAGCCTTGTTACTCGTGGGCCAGCCAATTAGTGAAGAGGAAGGTAGAGACTCACATCCCTATCATTTAATGTATGGTGGTGATGGTCCACCACCTCCTCACCTGAAACCTCGTTGGGCTGTCTCTAACGATGGTGACAAAATTACAGACGACGAAAAGCCTGTTGTCAGGATTGGTGTGTTCAAGGATTGGGTTTCACATCGTCCGTCTCAAAACATTGCAAGTGTTACAATAAAGGATGACGCAGTATACAAAGTGTTCGAGAAAACGTTATCGAGTCTTACATCATCGTTGAATGATAGGCAATCACCTGTTCGTTTCGAGGTAGTTGATTTTACTATACCAAGACTGCAACTGCAGGCCATGGCACATTCAATATTGCTCACATCAATGTTTACGTTTATCGCTTTAAACGAAGAGTTCAGAGGCTCTTCCGCTCGATCAAAGCCAAATGTTAGACTCGAAAAAGCGACACAGGTTAGCAAAATGTTTCTTGCTTTGTGCTAGATATTGTATGTAACTGATTGATGGCATTTCTCACTACAGTTTTGATTTTTTCTTTCACCAAATATCTGATATGTACAGGTACAAGTGAAGCTTGGCACGGTATTCACCAGTTTGGAGCTTTTGGCTTGCGAAAGGATTCGAGCCTTTGCCACGGCACAATGGCGTAAAGTGTTGATGGAAAAAGCAGACGTGATTTTAACGCCTATGATGCAAATGACATCCGTACAGCGACCCCCTGGAAGCGATGTTGCAGGTTTCTCCGATTTGGCTCTAATAGTTGAAATGTTGCGTTACGTATGGCCTGGAAATCTTGCTGGATTACCAGGTCTAGCCGTCCCAACAGGAGTTGACTCTGCTGGTCTCCCTATTTCAATGCAAGTCATATGTGCTCATTGGCATGAAGCGGACTGCCTAGCTGTTGGGCGTGAAATTGAAAAAATATACGAATCAGAACGGTCGATACCGCCCGCGGAAGTTTTTGTAGACTTGCTGTCATAAATTAAAAACATGTTTGTTTAAAACTTTACTCAATTTTGATTGGGATGCAATCTGCCTGTGTCTATTACAAACAGCGGGGGCATAATTTGTCCACAATTTTCTCCTCGAGAAAAAGTTCTTATCTTACTAATATTTTTCTATCGTTTTGTGTTGCGAACCACTCAACGACTTAATCTTACCCCACAAGCCTTGTTTTTGTTTTTTTCTAAAGCTTTGTTCTTTGGTGGCATAACTAGATACCACGACGGTCATTTTGATCGACCCTTCCTCTGTTCCATATTTGATTAAGGGTTGCTCGATGGTGATCTCTTTTTCGGTGGCCCCTTCGTCCATTGACACCAATTTATGAACATTTAAAGCAATTGAACCAATCGTGTCGTTTTGACTTGCAGCGTCAAAATCCATGGCAGTAACGTGCAACATGGTGTCCAAGTCCCAGCCTCTATCCAAAGTGAAGTGCATTTTATCGGTCCATTTAGGGTTGAGATTCTTGGCGATGAACTTTGTTGAATGAACATACGGAATGCGCATTTTGACACAATTTTTCTGTTTCTTTGGGGATCGTGCATCGTGCAATAATTTGGCAGGATCCGTCATGAACACAAGGAAAGGGTCAGAGGATCCGTCAATATCCAGCGCAGTCAGGTTTTTACACTGCATATCTTTGAAAGTCAAATTGAAGAATTTCCTACTAATTTTCGGGACCATTCGTTGCTTTGATGAAACTTTATTTGGTACAATTGAGAAAGCTCCCCGTATGGGTTTATGGTCAGATGTCATAAACTCCCCGCATGGCTCATAGGCAAGAGGAGTCAAATTATCCCTCAAACCATCAGCACATTTCCACAAAATTCGATCCGTATAACTGGGAGTTCGCTGAGTTTTGTAGTTGTAACCACTCTCACGTTGAACTTTGAATGTCGGGTTGAAATGGCACGGTAGAGTCTCAAAACCACAAAGCAGTTTCTTTTCTTTCATACACCTTTCAAGTTCATCGTACGAATAAAGCTTTTCCCATTCCTTCTTTTCAACCATATCCAAAGCCTTTTGAACATGCTCTTCATGCTCCATTTCTCCAAAATCAGTGCGAAAATTTAGATCGCCCATAAGAAACATGTGATGACTGCAGGCGGTAACATCAAGTCCCGATTTCGATTTTGTCCCCTTAAAGATCTCCTTCAGGTTACTCATTCGAGACTGTAGGTACGTTTCGCCTTCATGTGCCGCCAAATGTGCCGTCAGAAAGGAAATGCGCGTTTTCTTGTACGTGAGTGAAGCGACAATACCACCTTTATTAGCCAGTACATGACCAACTCCAGTGTTTTCCGCTTTGATGTCGATATTGGTGAATTTATCGGCGATCTCATTACGAACCCAAATATGAAGGCGCATTTGGCCGCGTTGATACCTGACAATCAAACTATAATCATTACCCAGTGTCAACTGCGCCAAACGTTTGAGTTCAATCGAATCATGAGCTTCCATACCATCCAACATTTGATCAATACCGAAAGAAGATTCACTCGTGCCCGGTTTTATTTCTTGAACATCGTGGAAAGATTCATCCGTTATTGCACTTGAACTTGCTGTAAACGACTCATGGTTCAATTGTTCTTTTTTCCATGTCGACTCTTGCATTCCTAGAGCAATAATATCAAATTGATCCGCCTTGATGGAACCTTGGCCTGCTAAAGCAGTTACACCACTGCACGCACCTAATTCCGGAATCCACTCTCGCATGTTCTCCATAAATGGTGGCGCATTTCCAAGGTTGGCGGAACAGACAAGGATTTTCAGATCTTCATCAGAAGCTTTCGTCATGGTCGACTTCGTTTTTTCCCTTCTAAATTAGCAACAAGTAAAACGTTGTTGCTACAACCTGCTCCTGTGGAACGTGCGTGTATACAAAAAGTTATTTTGCAGGTGTAGCAAGGAGACGAGGACTATATTCGTCAAGGCGTGTAGCGATGGTCGGTGTGTGTAGCGAAATTATCATTCCTTACAGGTAGTCTTTAGTTGTACCGTGGGACCTAAATAAATTAGGGAAAAACAGGACAAGAGGAGCAAGAGGCGATGCGATGAAGAAGACGATGAAGATACTACTAGCCGATAGGTCTTATGTACAGTATCTCGTATAATACATCGTACTTTAGGTCATAAATGTATTAGGTATTATACCTGGCAAGACTATTGAAGTTAAGTACTGTACCTGTTCCATGTAGGACCTACATAGTAGGATCTGTAACGGTAGCTCTAGAGGAGCTTACTACTTGTACCAGGTACCGTACAGGTACAGTTTACCCCAGGTAAACCGTACCTGGTACCAGGTAGTCCAAGGGCCCTACAGGTACGGTACCTGGTAGGACCTACCAGTTAAGGAACCTGGTACAAGAGGTATTTACCTGTACGTAATTATTCTGCAACTGTCTGTATCAGATACGGTACGTAGGAAAACGACCGTCCCGTCAACTCGTTTATAAAGGACTAGAGAGGACATAATACCTGCTACTGGTACCAGAAACAGGAACATACGAAATATTCGATACATATAAATACCAGGAACAGTGCTTGAACGTGCGTGAATCCCTTGAATAATTTTTTTTTGTTTTCTTCTTGATATCACTGTCTGCCCAACGGATAATGGGTATTTCTTACTATTCTAATTTATGTAATCGTGTTACTTAGGGACAGAATTGTCAATCTACAAGATAGTAAGTACAGCCACTACTGTCTGTTTTAACAGACATACAGGTACTGTACGAGTACCTTTTACCATTTTTTACATACAATAGGATCTAATATAATTTAACGTACCGTAAATTTTATACTACCGAACGGATATTTTCGGCATTTTGATTTCCGTTGAGTATGTTTATTTTTTCATTATTATTTATGATTACCCGGTATGGGAAGTGTTGCGGGGGTCTTTTCTTACTGGTATCATCCTAAAAGACTACCAGTCCTACGGTACGTTGGAATAGTCCTAGATGACTAAAGGTAGTTTGCATTCTCATGTCACTTTTTAGGGAGAATATCAAAATACTAAAAACAGATCATGCGGTACCAAGTACCTAGTAGTCCTACTGTGTACCTGGTAATTAATAAAGTCTATTTCATATGAGACCATTTCCATGTAAAGTTTGTAACCTGAACCGTCTCAGTTGTCGCAGAATGTGCCTGGTACTTTGAGGAGATCAAACAATGAATTACCACCGAATGAAAAGGATCAAAGAAACTCATTGATTGCTTACAAGAAAACTCTTCACATTTTGTCGGCAAATAAATGGAGATAGAAAAAAGTCTGTATTAGGAATCTGAGGACTGCTATTGAGATTATTTTTGTACAGTTTTTCCTTCATTCGTATAATATGGATTGCAATTGATTCCTTTAACACACGTACGGCACAAGAGCCCAAGGGGTCTGCTTTTTGTATGAAGGCCATTCCTTTGCGTATCGATTTGCCAAATATTTTTCCTTTTCTGGTATATGATAGAACCAAAATGACAATAACATAAACATGGGAACCCAAGCATTCCACCATACACCAGTCAACATTGCCCATCCTGAAAATAAGAGTACGTCACCAAAATAATTGATGTTGCGGCTTGCTGAGAAAAGTCCTTGAGTATAGCAGCATCCTTTGTGACCGGGTTGCATCTTCCATCGTTTCCTCTGAAGTTCTGAATACGTATTGAGAAAGGAACCAACAACATATGCTGTAACTCCAAAAACCAATTGAATTGCAGTAGTAGATTCCGTACGATTTAAGGCAAACGATGATAGAATTAAAGGAATAAATACAAGCATCACTCCAACGATTTCCTCGAATGATATGTCTCGACGTAGTAAATACAATGCCACAAGATACACGCGAAGCATATACACGAATCCGGCAATTGCAAGTAAATGAGTTTGAAGAAGATTCACTTCTGCAGAGGAGCGATAGAGTAGGTAAATGTAAACAATCAGATTACCTGTGGACTCTGCAAGGTAGATGTTAGAATTTAAAGTTGACTGCCTTTCCGCGGAACGGAAGCTTTTTTCAACCATGATTATATTCAAATATTGACACTTTGAAAATATCTTTGTTTGGATGGTTACTTTTGGTATGACAGAATTATGTCAGTAAGATTTGTAAATCAGATCTTTCTCTGATTGCGTGGTGAAAACTTGAGTATGCTAAAATCCAGTCGTGGTGAACTTCGTTGCTGTTCCCATGCAGTTCCTAATTCATGTCTAAAAATAATACAGGAACGTACAGGAAACGGTAGATTCCGTACCGGTTCTCTGTCCAAAAAGAAAGCGAAGACCAATCACAAAGCTTGAAAACCCTGTGCCATCAATAAGATTTGTTCTGCCATGACCCCAATATCTGTACCAGGTACTGGTACCCAGTGTAGGTCCAACCTGGTCCTACCAAGGTTAACGTATTTTTTCAACGTACAGGTACCTGTACCAGGTAGACATCTACTGGGATTACTGGTGCAGTAGAGAAATTCATAAGATCCGTTTCCGGTGCAGGAACAGAAGGAAAGATTTTTGGTCCGATTAATGCGACTGATCTTCTTGGTATTATTATCCCTGTGCGGTCTTCTTCCTAAAACTTCCGGAAGGAAATTAAAAAGTTCACCAAAATCAAAGCTGACGTATGTTTCGCGGTGAAAAAGTGCGGGATCTTCAGCAAGCGGAATGAGAAAAGAGAACCATCAGGATTGTGACAGACGCGTACGCAGAAAAAACATATGGGAAAGGTTTCTTTCTCACTCAGAACCTGTCACATAAATTCGAACAAACACCAAACCTTCCTTTCTCACTCTTCAGAATATCGGTGTTTATCTTGTAACCATGACCAATTTCAATGCGTTAGCCCTCAAAAAGGTCTTGTTCCTCGCAGGATCTGTTTTCCTCACGTCGGAAGCCTTCGTTCAGCAGCAAGCACCTTTTGGTCTTTCGTCTGCGCCCACAACTTCAGCACTTCCTGTTGCCGCAGATATTGAGATCGATACCAGAACTGGAAAGCCCATTGGTTCATCTTTCCTTCCCGAGGAAACCATCGAACGTGCTGCCGCCGGAAACAAGATTGAAAAAATTAAAATGGCCAAGGATGGAACTTCTGCATTTGTTGATGTGTACGAGTACGCCGCCAAAATCCGTGCGGGAGAAATGACATGGGAAGAAGTCGAAGCTGCTGATATGGATAATGTAAGTTTTTACAATGTTTTGTCATTTTTAACTTGAAAAGGCATATCAAAACGCTATCAGCTGCATACCATTATGTCTTGCTCACATTTTGTTCACAATTTCTTATTTCGAAAAAAACTATGTAGAGACTTAAATATGTCGGTATGTTGCACCGTAACAAGCGCACACCCGGTCAATTCATGATGCGACTCAAGGTCCCCAACGGTATTATCAATGCCGACCAATTGCGTTTCTACGCCGACAGTGTTGAAAAATACGGCGAGGAGGGTGGTGTTGTTGACATCACAACTCGCCAAAACATTCAGCTTCGTGGTGTCAAGATTGAGGATGCTCCTGATATCATCGATGGTCTACATGCTCGTAACCAAACCTCCTTCCAATCTGCACTTGACAATGTACGTAACATGGTTGGAAGTCCTCTTGCCGGTATTGATGATCAAGAAATGGTCGATACACGTGAATTTTGCAACGCCCTTAACGATCTTGTTAGTTTAGACCCCGTCACTGGCACTCGTGGTAACCCCCGGTGGGGTAACCTTCCCCGAAAGTTCAACATTGCTATCTCGGGAACTCGTGATGATTATGCTCACACGCACATTAATGATATTGGTCTTGTACCCACTCCGCACAAGGATACTGGTGTGATGGGATTCAATGTTGTCCTTGGTGGATACATGTCTATCAAGCGTGTTGCCGAATCCATCGATGCTGACATGTGGATCCCCGCTGAGCGCGAAGCTGTCGTTTCCTTGAGCGAAGCCATCCTCCGTATTTTCCGTGATGAAGGTGATCGTAAAGATCGTCAAAAGGCCCGTCTCATGTGGCTTGTTGAAAAGTACGGTGTTGAAGAATTCAAGGCTGAGGTTATCAAGGAAATCGATAGCTACGACCGTGGTGTAAAGGTCGAAAACGCACAACCCAAGCCTGAGGGTGCCTTCGAACGTCGTGAATTGTTAGGAGTTCACAAGCAGCCCCAAGAAGGCAAGGTTCGTGTTGGTATTTTGGTCCCATCTGGACGTCTCCATCAAAAGGAATGCCGTGAAGTTGCTGACCTTGCTGATAAGTACTCTAATGGTGAAATTCGACTGACTGTGGAACAAAATATTATTCTTCCTAATGTTGATGAATCCGCTGTTGACGATCTTTTAAAAGAAAAGGCCTTAGCTCCTGGATCAAGATTGAAGGTCAACGCTGGACTTATCGAGGGTAATGTTGTTAGTTGTACTGGAGCTCAATTCTGTGGCCTTGCCCTTATCGAAACTAAGGTTCATGCTGAAAGAGTCGCTGCATTGCTTGAAGAGAAAGTGACTGTTGACAAGCCCATTCGTATTCACTGGACTGGATGGTAAGTTCCTGCAATTTGAAACTACTCTATTAAATCCGTGTTTTTGTAAGTATGGAATTTGTGTACGTTTGCTAATTCATGTTTCCTTTTTGAACTCTCTCCATCCGTGCCTCCCCCCAAAAACAGCCCTAACAGTTGTGGACAAGTCCAAGTTGCCGATATTGGTATCATGGGTGCACCTGCCAAAAAGCTTGACGAAGAGAGTGGCAAGATGAAGGCTGTTCCTGGATGCAAGATTTTCGTTGGTGGACGTATCGGTGAAGATGCTCACCTTGCCATGGAACCCAGCCAAACTGGTATCCCTCTAGCTGAAGAAGATCTTGTTCCTGTACTAGTTGATATTTTGAAGAGTGAATTCGGTGCCGTTGAGAAGTAAATAGTTGTCCTTCGTCACTTACTTGATACGACAACGATTACATCATTTCAGCACAATCCGCCCACAAAGGTTGTGCAGTATATGTAATGTTTTCGCTTTGCAATCCTCAACAGCATGGCATGGCATGACACGATACATGGCGTGCTTATGATATACATATACATAGAGACAAAGATAATGATTCTTCATGTCTACCTTGTTTTATTTCATAGATTAAGGAACGTTTATTTTAGCTACGATTTTGTTTCCATAATTATTAACTATGGCATATTTTTGATGTACAAGCTCGAGAGTTTAGAATTGGGGGACCAACGTTACCTGCTGCAAAATGGATGTGAATCAATTTTTATGTATATCTCTAGTGAAAAGGATTACAACCTGTCAACGGAAAAAGAAAATCCAGTTCCTCTGCCCATACAAGCGCGCGGCATTTGAAAGTACCCGAAGATAGCTTAGTCAGCATTCATTCCCTGGTTTCCGTGCGTTTTACCTAACATAATCCTAAAACAAAAACCAGACTGTTGACTGTAATAAAAACACTAGAGCAATGAGGCGTGGTCCCATAATCCTCTTTCTGATTCAGTGAATAAAGATGGTTCCGCCAGCAACAAAAACTTCATATTGCGCACACGCAAAACTAATGCTACCTACTGTACTACAAAACTGGAAATAATATGTCTTTCTGGTTGTGTGAAACAATGCACATTAAATCATTAACATTCCCTCCATCTATCTCCCTCTCCCAATCCAACAATTCTTTGTGCCTCAATTCAATAATAGTCCCTAAAGTTCATTTTTCTTATTCTTGTTACAAGGTATTCATATTTTTCCGTGCTTCTGCTTTGACCCTTCTCTTGTACTCATTTTTATTATTCATGTAAAGATTGTAGGCTTCACTTTGCGCTGGACTGCTGGGGTTAGGATCATCGAGTAAATCTTGGATTCCAAGTAAAACTTGCTTGACGGTAATCGCTGGCCTCCAACCTTCTTCTTCATTAAGGATAGACAAACAAATCGTTCCAGACGGGTAAACATTAGGATGGAAAAGTGGTGGAACAAATTTGCATTTGGGTGGCTTCGATGGGTATTCCTCTGAAAACTCCATGACGACCTTAAAGACTCCACCCTCCCAATCAGTTCCCTCCTTTCCTGGAATACCGGTGTTCCACTTCATAATGTCTGAACTTCCATCTCCCTTGGAAGCAGGACGAGCATAAAAACCAAAAGGATGGTCTCGACGCCATGCTTTGCGTTCTTCCGCAAGTCTACCTCGTGCAATTCCACCAGATGACATTTTTTGGGGGGTTCTCTTTTTTGGTTTCTCTTTCTTTCTTCTTAAGTGTTCTTGGATTAACCTGTTTGTGAATGTATCGATGCAGACAGATACTTCTATTATCTACAACAGATCCAATGCTCTCACGGCTGTGTCACGATATCAAGCACGATAGACTGGCAACGATGTCTCAAGAGCACAGGTCTGCAAGGACATAAAACCTCGTAGGACCTACAGCAGACCGTTTAATCCTACCAGTATCTTGCGGGGCAAACAGCTTTGTGTTCGAAGAGCGCGGAAAGTGCTGCCAGTACTTGAAGCAGTAGTAAGAGCGGTAGTCCTACGTAGACCCTACGTAAGGTTCCCCATGCCAATCACCAAAAGCAATAAGGAGCTATGTACCTGTACCAACTTGATAACTCTTTTCTAGTACCTGGGGTACTGTCTGTACCTTGTACGGTACCAGGTACGAGGTTGTAGGAACCCCAACCCTCTTGTACCGTACCTGGTACAAAAACGAGCGCAGTATGAAACTACATTTCGAGTACCTACATGACATGTTATGAAAATGGTATTGAAATAGGTGAAATAGAAGGCTAGAAATTTTTTTATGCATATATATTTATCTTTAATATCTACGGCTCTTAAGAGCTTTACAGTAGTTGTACTACATGACTCATTCATATTGATATAATATACTAACTGAGAAAAAATATTGTACCTGTAGATAAGAAAAATAGAAATATTAATAGATAATGGACTATAATATCTTCTACGAGTCCTCTGTATGACCTGCTAATGTACCAGTTAATATCTTAAGAGGTACAGTAGGAGATATCTGTGATCTCAATAAAGATGATATGAGAGGTATCATTATGTGACATGTAATTGTGACATCTTTTATGAAATGGAATTCCGTCAGAGGGTTATGATGAATGTATGGCTGTTGAAAGTTGGTTTAATCTATTAGCAAATCCGGGTCTTCTCTATTATGATTTTAAGTGAACTCAAAATGGTACTGTAATTTTTTTATTCCGCACGCTCAAAAGAGTCTGCAACAGTAGCTGCCAACAACAACACTATTCTCTGCCTCTGTTGGCTGTCACTTTTTTCTTTTCACTTGGGTTTGTTATAGAAGACGAGAAAATTCTGCTCGCTTGTTATAAGAATATTTCATACAATACCGATTTCAACCACAAGTGCCGCAGAACGAAGGAAGAAGAAAAGATGAGAAATCTGTTTGGACATTTTCAAAGACCAGTAGGGTCAGCAGCAGATGTCCGCGAACTGGAATATATTTCAGCGTTGCATCAAATTTCACTTCCTGATTTACGCACCGATGCGACAATATCTGCTGCAGATGTAAAAGTTTTCCTAAGATCACGATATGGATTAGATTTGACAGACGATGAAGCTATTGATATTGTGCAGGGCTTACAAGGGATGAAAAATCATAGTCCCAAAAGAAAAAGAAGTTCCCCGCTCGAGGGTGAAAAGGTACCACAAAAACAATCACTTATTCATCGGATCTCTAAGAGCATGAAACATGATAAAGATGGTGGAGACGATGACCATACAGTTATACAAGTCTCTATGGAAAGTGAGAATGGAAAGAAAAAGAATATTGAAACTCAGAAAAACAAGAAACTACTTGGAGGATTAGCAATCCCGACAAAGATTTTACAACCAAAACAGCATAAAGGAGAGAATATAAATAGCTCGTCTAAAATGACTACTTCTGTGGATTTGCGAAAGTCGTGGCAAATGCCTGACCTGAAAAAAGAATCTAAGCAGAATCTTTCTATAGAGCAAGAAGATCCCATAAAACCACCGACAAATGCGGACAAGGTTCACATGGACCTTGTACAAATGCTTTCGATCTTAATGATTCCTACTTTGATTCGCGTGAACAGTAGTCGAGAAGGTATTAATACTGGTACCCCCCTAGTTCCAGAAGAAGACATCGGCATGGTGAGTTCTTACATGGCAGAAACTAGTAATAATCACAACAATAATGATCAACAATCTTGGAAAAGTTTTTGGATGCAATTCGCGGTGAAACTGTTCAGTTTTGCTTTCGCTCCTGTCAGGTATACGCAGAATTATTTGCAGTACCGTGCAATTAGAGAAAAAGAAATGTTGCGTCCAAAGCCTCAATCGTTATTAGGAGACGTACTGAAGATTCTGTTGACAGATTCTTCGATCAACATTGGCGGTTCTCTTTCCATGGAAAATGCTAAAACACTAGCACCACCATCAGAGAATGGGTTCCCAAACTTACCACATGTAGTGGTTACAAAAGAATTAGTTAGAAAATTATTGGTAGCTCATGGTGAACATGGTGCTGCTACAGATGACAAATTGCTTCAAGATATGGTAGATATTGTTGGCGGAGAAGGAAGTACTTTGGATGAAGAATCATTTGCAAAAGGACTTGTGAGTGACGTTGAACATCGTTGGAAATTCGAATGTGAGGACGATCTTTCTACCACCTTTTATGATGTATACAAATCTAATCCATTGCAATGCAACGAATACAGAAATAATCTGAAGACTTGCACGGAAGAAGAAAAAGAAAAGCGGACAACAAGACCTTTAACCTCTCTTACTAATGATTCCTCAATTAAATCTTCACCGAAGCTAGTGCCACCGCTGACATCACAGCCGTCGTTGGCATCGTCACTATTCGCAGAATCGAGCGACGACGATTCCTTCCACTCAGCTCCATCATCAATGCGATACTTGGAACAAAGTGATCTAAAAGAATTTAAGAACAAAGCAAAGTTAAAAACTGTGGAAGAGAATCATAGCGCAATAGTGGTCAATATTCCAAAAGTTAAGCCGATGGCTTCGTTCTTGGATTATGATGCAGACAATGTAAGTTTTTTTTAGTGCTAACAAGAATGTCCATGGTATGACACCAATTTGACTCTGTTACAATTTTTCCTTACTTTGTGTGTGTGTGTGTTTTTTTCGAATGAAGTTCCGGTCGACCTTGCTAGTTATCTATATATTTGGTATCTACATATTTGGTGTTGCTTACCTCATGGCAATTTTTTATTCTTCTAGTAAGTGG
>WKLE02002404.1:21318-37995 GCA_014885115.2 Asterionellopsis glacialis
GATTATTAACAGCACACGAACTTCGAAAGAATCATGCATCTTCACTGTCGTTGTCCAAACCTATATTGGTCGTGGATACACCTACATCGATTGGAATGCAAGTTCCCAAAGGAAGTAGCAGTCGCAAACACAATAAGAAAGGATCGTCGTCATCATCGTCGTCTCAAAAATTATTTACAGTCCGTGATTTAGCCAATATTGTAGGACACCACTATCCTGTATCTGTCATTGATGTAGCACTTCAGGAAGAATTAGAAGGTTGGACGTTGGAAGATTTAGTCGATTATTTTGAAGATGAAGATCGACATGCGACAGGACAAAGATATGCATCATCATCATCATCTCCCTCCAATCATTTACCACAATCCTTAGTGTCTACTCGTTGCAATCGTCCACGTCGTCGTGCAGCCGACAAAGCTTGTACCTTGGTAGATAAACAACGTCCCAAGGTATTGAATCAAATCTCCATGGAATTTTCAAGAACACCCTTGCGTCAATATGTATCATCGCCTCAGTTTGTACGAGAACTAGATTGGATTGACAAAATTTGGCCACAAGAGTTACGTGACCAAGAAGACTACCCTGTCGTTCAGTATTATTGTTTAACCAGTACAGGTGGGTGCTATACTGACTTTCATGTCGACTTTGGTGGAACGGCTGTATGGTACCATGTATTGAACGGTGCCAAGGAATTTATTTTAATCCCCCCGACAGATGAAAATTTAGCATGTTATGAAGATTGGCTTTGTCGACCCAATCAAGCGGAACTCTTCTTTCCCGACATGTTATCGAGCAAGGCTGGATGTGTCAAGGTACGACTAAAAGCTACTCAAACCTTGGTTATCCCCACTGGATGGATCCATGGAGTATACACGCCCATGGATGCTGTTGTATTGGGTGGCAATTTCCTTCATGGCTTGGACATGGCTGATCAACTCAAAATTTATTGTTTGGAAACCCGTACACGTGTGCAAGATCGATTCCGATTTCCTTATTTTTGTCCCATCATGTATTATGCCGGTGGACATTACTTGGCTGAAATGAAAAAAGGAACGATATGTCAACGAGAACTAGATACCTTACCCGATCTCATTAACACATTAGATTCATGGTGGAAGGTCCATTCCAAGGAATCATCATCGTCATCACAAACTTCCAATAAGAAGAAGAAAATTGTAGTCACACCTGCAACAGCAGCTCGTTGGGCTGCATCCAAGGCTGGAGAAGCATCTGTTGAAGATATGATTGCTTCCCTTCGGAAAGAACATGCTCGGCTTGTCAAATATGGTATTACTCCACATTCATCCTCCACTCTCCACAATAACAAAAAAAAGATCAAACTCAAATTAAAGTCATCACCTCCCAAAAAATTGAAACTCAAATTAAAACTAGGTCAAACCACCACCACCAACAACAACAACAATAAGGGTGATGGAAGAATAATGAACAAAAATGATGTTCCTACTACTGTTTATGTGGATACTACTGTTACTACTTCAGAGACGACTACTATTGCACGACGTGATGATGATGATGCGAATGACAACAACAATAATGACGACGCCAACGACTCAAAAAATAATCAAGAATTTCGTATTAATATCCCAAGTAGTGCCATGTATGGTTTACCACAAAAACGAAAAAGAGCACGAGCACGTGAAGAGATTGATGCCTATGCGAATGACCCTGGTGATGAAGAATGGAAACCTAAACAGGGAAAAAAGAAGAAACAGCGTTCCATACTATTATCAGCTTCTACTGCATCTACTACAACATCAATGCCATCCTTACAGCATCATCATCATCAACAACAGGCACGTCCCAGAATGTCGTCAACTTCCTCCCGGCCATCAAAAGGAGGAAAGAACGCGAGGCAAAGACTTATGAAACGTTTCAAATAAAAGAGATGACCAATTGATTGTAAGGTATATGTGTTTTTGGAGTCACGAGGCAAAAATGTGTATTGTATATATTATGTATAGTATGTATCTAGAGATACTAAAGCTAAAAAAAGAAAATAAAAAGTGCTCAAAAACATTTGTTTTGTTAAAGCGAGTTTTTAAAATTATGAATTTTGCATTGTTACTCTCTATCTTGAAACTTTCTTACGCCTCATATTTTCCATCGGATATATTGCCTTTATCAGCTCTTTCGGATAGATACTCAATCATTTCTCGTTGTGCATTGCCACAAACAGCACAATCCAATGCACTTTGTGTATCTCGATCCAATGTATCAATCTTGGCACCATTCTGTATTAGTAATTCGGCACACGATATTCCATTCCAATTCGACATGTCGGGTGAACTCAAAGCACAAATATGCAAGGGTGTCTTACCACCCTCCAAAGGATTATGCCAATCCACATTGGCACCACGTGCCAGTGCTTCGGCAGCTGCAATGACATCACCACGTCGAGAGGCTTCGTACAAATCTTGACTATACTTTAATTCACGTTCATCGGGATTCTTACCATCGGACGGGTCAAAGTTTAAAAAGCCCTTCCATAAATATTTACTCTTAATCCAATCTTCTTTGGTCTTTCGACTATCTTGAGGTGACGGCTTGGTCCATCCCTTTTGTTGGGCCAATCCTGCCTCCCAAATTGGATTGACACGATCGTTACCCAAGGACAATACTAATTGTCGTTCAGGCCCAGTCAATGAATCAAGTTTCAGTGATCGTACCTACGAAATAAAAAAATCACACACACCCAATAGTAATTTTAGTTAGAATAAGAGGAGAAGTTTTAGATACATGACAAGAATGACTTTTTTCGAGATTGAATTTTGATTCCTTGCTGTACTCACCTTACTAACGTGTACACCAAGACTCCGATGGACACCGCTACATTCAATACAAACTAACACACCAAGGTTCACAGATACCCAATCAGGATTTGGAGCACCACAATCAGCACACACTGGATTTGCCACCATGATTGGTTTCGCATTGGTATGCGAAGGACCCTCTTGGAATAATGTCTCTGCCAGGGCCACAGGATCTTCGGCATCCGAACTATCACTGCTATGTCCAGAATTATCACGGAATATCACAGCTTCGCCACTATTTTTACCCATCATGGATCCCAACGTGGCCGGTTCAACGTGACTAACTACGTCATGCTGTCCACGTTTCTTCTTTTTCGGTTTACCAATATTCTTCAAGAGTTGATCCGATGGGACATCTCCCTGTGTGAGCTGCCGTTCGATACATGTCCGAATACTGTCCACCCAAAGGCGATATTCAAGGGGTCCACGTGCCTGCACAACGACAGGTTTGTGATTGGGTGTAAATATTTCAAAGCAGTATCGGAAGTTGTCAGATACCTCCCGTACCGAACACAATACAATATCACAAACCTTCACTCTTTCTAATTGGTGAAGGTAATTGCCGGAATGATTTTTCTTTTCGTCCGTTCTAAAGTAATAAAGTCCGTCTTTGTCCATGAGGAACCACCGTTTATTCCATTGCTGCAGAGACATTCGCGAAGAACTCTTTTTGTATAGCCATCCTTCCACGATGACACCCGGTGACGGTTCTCGTTGATATCCCGAACTCTCGGCCAACAGATCAGGCAGTTCCCAGAACCGTACTTGATTTTCAATTTCATCTAATGAAGTGGGTTGGTCTTCGGACAATATTCCTTCTCCTTGTGCAATAGCTTCAGCAACATACGTTGCATTGGTGGCTGCATCACTTACTAAATTGATTGCATTGGTAAGGCCCTTTTCTCGAGCTTCCCATGGTTCCCGATCTAGATCATGTTTTTCACGTGCCTGTTGCTGAGCGTTTTGAATTCTTGTCATTTTGGGATGCAAACTTTGCGTTAGATCAGAACAGTGGTGGAAATAAGCACGCATACCGTTCAACGAAGCCAGAGCACTTTCACCCAATTCAAAGTTACGTCGTTTCTTGATCGACACGAGTTTCTTCACTAGTTGAAATCGCTTGAGTTCCGCATTGGCTTGAGACAAGCGGATTTGTTCGAGTGTACGACGTAAATTAGCAGCTGTAGTTGCCATGACAACTGTTGGGTCTTCATTGTGCTTTGGACCACCACCCTTTCCCCTCTTGCCAGTCGATGGCGTAGGGGGTACACCTTGTCTCCAATTTTTAAACCTGCCACTTGCATCTGATGCTCCACCAGTGGTGCTAGACCAATTTTTGAGTGTTGAATTAATTTGATTTCCCACTTGATCCGATAATTTATTCCACGAGGCGGCATTCAAGGAAAGTGAAGACTCTCCTTCAGATGAATTTTGATGAAGAAGTTTTTCCGATTGACGACTATACTTTGAAAAAGATGATTCAGCTGCTTCGGTGCATTGTTCAGCTTCCGATTTGAGCTGTGCAACTTCATTGAGTTCATTGACAGCAAATACTTCCATGGACATGCTCAATGAAGCTTCTAGCGCTTGACACATCTGTACTTGAGCATCTGCTACTTCATCTAAAACACCTCCAAGAACTTCAAGGACACTGCCCATTTCTTCACCAACGCATTCTTTTCTTTCTTCGTGTAGTAGCCTTTCTCGTTCTTGTCTTTCTTCGTCATCTGAACCGTCAGTAGCGGGCTCTGAGGATCGAAGTTTGCACGCCAAAGAAAGACGTCTGGTAGCTTCTGACATTAGAGCACCACATTTGCCGAATGTTTTGGCTCGTGCACTAATTTCTTTCAAGGCATCTGTCAATACTGTAAGCTGTTCCACTTCCTTTTCCACATAAGATGTGTAGTAGGGAGAATCAGCTGTAAAGCTCATGCGTGTTGCAGCGGTCTTACTAGGAGAACCAGCGGTATTCCTAGATTCATATTCAACTTCACAGGATTGTTCTACGAATGTTTGTGCTTGGATTTGTGGACTTGCTTCAACCATTTCTGCATCGCTAAAAAGTTCTTGATTTGCAGTGGTGGCTGCCGGAGACTTCAGATCCTTCATGATATCTTCGGTTGATCCACCACCACCAACGGTATGTTCACTCGCCTGCTGTTGTTGCTGATCTGGGATTTTCTGGTTGTCCTTGTTATTGTTGACAGATGACTGTTCAGGAGGTGCGCCGGTGGTAACGGATCGTTTAGAAGAGGGCAATAGCGATTTTTCACTCGTTGAAACACCTGTAGAATCGATATTTGTACTTGTATGTGTTAGATCTTGTATTGAAGATGGAGTATCGTTGTCCTTATCTGGGTTATCAAATTTGGTTGAGAAAACAGGTGAGTAGGAGCATTTCATTGGTTGAGAAGGTCGACACAAAAAGAATATATATACGACTCATGTACATTCTTGTGTACAAAATGTACGACTCATGTATATTCTTGTACAAAATGTACCAAAAGCAAATTTTATCTAAAGAGCGAGCAAGTAGTATATGTTCCGTCAAGAAAAGCATTACAAGGTACATGTACGTAGACATAATTTCGGAACTACTTACGTTGAGGTTGTCGTGCCGGCGACAATTGTACTTTCCTTGATGAAGTAGATCTTTGAGGAAAGTCTTGAAAAAGAAAAAAAGAAAGCAAAACAAACTTCCAGAAGTGAACAACAATTTTAAAATTTCATATGCACGTTCAACCGAAAATCATTTATTTCAAACTCACCAACATCAATCAACTCTGCTCCTCTAATTAGTTGTCGATGCTCACTATCATCATCGCTATCTTGATTCGAGACAGGCTTGTATTCCACAGGTTCATTTTCTTCTTCGTCATTTGCTCCACTCTTGGATGCTGTTGCTGATTTGTCAGACTTATCAAGCATCTCTGATGATTTTGAGGACACACCACCACCACGAATGGCTGTGAGTTTTTTCACTTCCCCATCTGCAGTTTCAATTGTATTAGGGTCATCTACAGCAGTAACCATAAGTTTATCATCATCACTATGATTGTCATCGTCGTCGTTGTATGCATTCGATGAAAGGGAGTCAACTGATACATCATCATCTAATACAAGTTTTTCTTGCTCAATAGTGTCAATATCATCTGTTAAGAAAATTTCTTCATTGAATGTATTCTCATTGTTTTTGGTAGTTGGTGAACGTACTGGGAAGTCTGCGCAACAGCAACAAAACAACACCCATATGGCGCAAGAACCAAAATTAATTTCAAGCATCAATTTGAAAATGTGTGAGCGAGGAAAAGTTTGCATGAAAGAAAGGCGGATAAGAAAAACTCAGGATTTCTTACCGAGTTGAATGTGACTTGCGCCTCGGACAGCTTGTAGCTCATTCTCATCGTCGTCTTCACCATCACTATTTACAACCTTCGATATAACCACTTCTTTTGGTTTACCATTCGGCGAAGAGGAAGCATTTTTCCCACCACTAGTACCGGGTGTTGTTTGTTTATTTCCCGTAATCTTGGGAGGTCTAGCAAAATAATCATCGATATCATCATCGTCATCATCATCATCATCCAAATCATCATTTTCGTAAAGAAATCGGGATCGTGAGTGACCAGAATGAACAGCATCAAATCCACCGCCAACTTTTCCTTCTGTTTCCACAATGCCAACATCATCATCGTCATCAAGGTCGTTTCTATTTCTCTCTTTTTGTTCTGCAAGTTTGTCGTGATTAGAACCACCTGTCAAAAGTTCTTGTGCACTCTTAGCTACTTGTTGCAACATCCATGAAGGATTTAAATGTGGTGCTGAATTTGTTGTTGCGTTTGTTTTTTCTTTTGATGATGGTCCACTTTTAGTACCCCATCTTTTGGGTGACACTTGTGATGATGCAACTGGAGCAGGATTTTCTTCAAAGTTTGATTGCCCATTAGTATTTCTTTTGTCGTTTTGATTATCCTCATCTGAACTTTCACTTTTTGATATTACAGGGGACGCACCACGCTTCTCTTTGCCGTTCTTGTTGGTAGTGCCATCATTCTCTTGCTGTTCACTATCAATACCCTCATCATCTTCCTCTTTTAGTGAATTGTGTTGTTGAATCGATTTGTGTGATGGATTATGATTCAACGTGGAACTACTAATGTCATGACTCTTACCACTTTGAGAATCACTATTTACACTAGATGCACCTTTCGGAAAGTCTTCCAACAAGGATGAAGCAGATTGATCACAACTTTTCTGTGAAGCCATAATTCAAATATCAAACTTTATAAAATAAAATTCCAAGAAGGGAGTCGTTGATGGTTTTGTAAGAAATCTATCTCTTTTCTGCTTTGTTTGGAGGGAGGAGCTTGGTGCTGCTGTTCGTCATGGAGAGAGGAAATAACCAGCAATATGATTGATACTTTCTAGAGTAGACTAGCCGACGCCGCAGGTTACCAGGTACGCATCGAACTAGTCTAGGAGTCATTATTATTGTTTGTTCACGCTGTCAAGGGAGACGCACTTAAAATAGACATTCCTGCTTCTTTTTTGGACATCCCGCACCCGTTTTGAAAAGAGTCCCCCCCTTTCAGAAAAAAAACCGCGCCATCCTCTTCGGTGGGTAACGGACGGACGCCCATCTCCCCCGCACTTTTTGTTTGGGTGTGTTATTGAAAACTTTGTCAACAAGTACAAAATAGACTACTTAGGGTTAAAACTTTTGATATTTTATCTCTTTTTCTTGTATGTGGAAAGCACGCAAGTCGGCACAAATTCCTTTTTAGGAGTCTTTCTGCGAACAATTCCTCATAACAAAAAATATGTATGTTGTGGAGATTATTCCATGATTTCATCCAACGCAGTAAAAATACAACTGGGTCCTTTATCCATCTTGAAATGTTCTGGTATTTGTGCTGTAGTAAATACTAAAAAGTAGATTCTGTGCCAGGTACCTGTACCGTACAGGCATAAATACTGTACCTGGGTACCAGCTGGTACCAAGTCAGGAGATTTGTACCTGGTACAGGCATTTTGTATGAGGTAGTCACAATATTAAATCGTTCGCATTCTTTGCTTTTCCGAGAAAAGTTCTTCTTATGTATCAAAAACGGTATTTGGGGGGAAAATCCAAATGGTACTCGGTCATATCTAATGTATTTGTTGTATTTATTTTATAGTAGAAAACAGCTAGATAACCCCCTTTCCCTCTTTTTCTTTCCATTATGCTCTTTCAAAACTATCCCAATGCTTTATCAAATTTACATCATTTCCATTGTGTGCTTTCATATTACGTCATGATGATGCCACTATTTCATAAATTTCATTAAATAGAAAAATACACCTTAAGAACAATAGCCTCTATATTGTTTGGATCTCATTACTTATTACGGCGTTTTCTGTTAGGCTGCAACAACCGCCCCTTCCCTGTGACGATCGAAAATCCCAAGAAAATGTACCGACGGAGCACACCTCCAGCCAAACAAGTGACCTAAGGTTGAACATTGAATGACCTCCGTGTCTATCTTTGTACTTATTGTGTTGAAGCAAACGAGAGCTTTGCTGCAAAGGTGCTCTGATTGGAGCGCTAACTAAAAAGGAGCGCCCCCTCTCTGGTTTCTCTCTGGAGAGCGAACAGAATCCTTCATCGTTGCGATACGCTCCTCCGACCAGCTCACTTGCAGAATCTTACAGTAGCATTCTCGCTCCTGCCAGATCCGAAAGGAAAATGACTACTTTAGTCACCGGGAACAAGGATGCTGCACAGCAAAGTGTGTATCTTGAGAAGGAAGAGAAGGAACAACAACCTGAGCATGATAAAAAGACCATGACAAAATCACAAGAGGAAGAACTAGAAAAAGGATACGATGGCGACAAGAATCAAGAAAATGATGACGCATCATCGGGTATGTCCGATGTACAACAAGAAAAGAAAGATTATGTTGTAGAACGTCCACATGAATTTTGGGGTCCTACAGGTGCATTTGGTGCTGGAGGAGGAGATGATTACTCTAATTCAGCCGCTGATCCAGATTTACTGGACTTACCCTTACCTACCAAGGGGAATCAGTCATTATTCAAATTAATTGAAAAGGACTTGAATTGGCCATCCCAAAAGGGCGATAATTTTGATGATGGCTCAAGACGTGTTTTATTACTATGCTTTTCAAGTATGGCAGTTGTCTTTCGTGCAACGAAATTGACCAAGGATGGATTTGCCTATTCTCGATTACCCTCCATCCCTGCCAAGGTAGCACGGATGTTATGGTCCGAATTATTAGGTGGGATTGAAACCAAACGTGATCACAAAACTGGTGAATACAAGGTTTATCGAAAGGAAGGGACACGGTTTGGTCTCGCCAAACAAATTGATCCCTCCATCACCGATGACGATTTAGATGCCTTTTTAGAACTTGTAAACACCCCAACATCCAGTTTTTTGAATGGTGGTGACACTGGTTTGAATATTTTTGGATTTCGTTTTGGTGGTAATAAACCGACAGATACCCCTGCTGCAGCAGCAGCAGCTGGTCCACAGAAAGCATCATCTAGTCGCACCTTGGGAGGGATACTTGACAAAACAGTTATGTCTCGATCAGACCATGGTCGTAGGTCACCACCTCAACGACCGATGCTTTGGTTTCCAGTCCGTAAAACTGTCGATGACAGTGCACTGTCTACTTCCTTACATGGACCTGTGCCTCGACCGATGTTTTCGGACGAAAGGACAGCACCTATCATGCCAGTTTCAGAAAGATCCAAGGGGAAGGACCCACTCCTTCGATACTTACGTGATGTTTTGTTGCATGTTGGTCTTATTGAATTGGCTGGACGTCGAGTTGATGATGACGACGAAGATGAAGATGATGGTAGCACTACAGATTCGTTGGGCAATGTGTCAGAACCTGGAGCAGCTACCAGTGAACAAGAAGAAAATGCCGAAGAAGAACAAGAGGGAGCAGCAGATGGCGAAGACACTTTAGGTGCAATGGATTTTTCTGGATGGAAAAAACGGAAGAAACGTACACAAACACCATCCCAGTATTTCCAAATATATAAGGATATGCAGCATCAATACGGATGTTACCTTTCAGCTCTACCAGTAGAAGATGGTGGCTTTGCAACACTCAAGGTCCCACATATTGAAGATACTAGTGAAAATACTTCCATTGCACACCGAGAGCACCATACGATGAAACGCTGGAATGTGGCCATGACAAATGCTTGTCTTCAAGTTCTGAATCAAAGCTCAGTATTGAAACGGTCCAGTGAAATGTTGGATTTAGAATCTAAATGGAATACATCTATGCATGATGATGATATTTCAGTAGTTAGTTCAATTAGTCAAATGACTGGAGCACAACCAACTGAGTCTGAAGACAAATTAGCAGCTTCATGGAACAAGGCCTTTAATGATAACAATTATGTTACTGAAATAGACCAGGGTGGTGGCGACCGTAGTAAGAATGATGATTCGTCAGTGGTCTCCTTTCGAAGGAGAAATCGATACTCTGGTGACGATGGGTGGACAAAGAAAATGGATGGCAATCCATTCAATGATGAAACAACTTATGCTATTAGGATGTACCCTGCTCACTTGATGAGAACTGGGCGTATTGTCGAAGCTGCACACATTCTGACAATGTCGAGATTTTTCCTTGCCCGTCTCGTCGCAGTAGGTACCTACGATGCTGTTCGACGTCATCGATCTGATCTTGAAGAGTTGGATAGACGTTCCAAACTCGCCACAGAAGGCATGTACGACCTCGGTGGTGACGGTGATAGCATCAACCCTGTTGATATTATGGTTGCTGCGTATAACGTCGTCACAACCACGTTTGAGGAACGCTTTTCCCCTATTGTTGATATTGTGCCCTCACAAAATGATGGAGACAAGCCGAAGAAGAAAAAAGTCATTGGCGAACGTGAACCAGGAGAGGCAGGTCGGGCACTCCATCTTTTAGCGCCGATGCTCCTCGCTCGAGGAAGATCTGAGGAAGGTATGGCATGTTTCCAGATGGCATTGGATTACAAAATAAATACTCTTGGTAATGACCACATTAGTATTGCTCGGACACGTCGACACATGGGTCACCAGCACCAATCACTTGGACAGTACGATGATGCCATCAAATGCTACGAAGAGGCATTGCGTGTAGAACGACTTCAGGATGAATTTGACTACAAGAAAGTAGTCCTCACCTTAAATAGTTTAGGCATGGTATATGGAATGACAAAGGACCATGGCAAGGTATGTCAGCAGCTCAATCAGATCGGTGCGTTCACTTCATTTTTTACAAACTCGGCTAACTTTTTCTGTACTTTTACCTTTGAAAAGTCAATTGACTGTTACTGGCAGTCGCTTGCAATCGAAAAGGCGAAGCTAGGAGAAGATCATATTCAGGTAGCAGAAACGCTAAATAGTCTGGGTATAGTGTATGGGATGATGAAGAACTACAGCAAGGTAAGTAAATTCCTTCATCAATTGAAAAGCCACGTCTCCCGCTCTACGTTTATTCACAATTTTTTTTTGTCTTTCCAGGCTGTTGAGTGTTACATTGAATCATTAAATATTAAAATTAAAAGACTAGGACCACTTCACCCTGTCGTTGCTGATATTAACTTGAATCTAGGTCAAGTTCATAACAAACGAGGAGATCGTGAATCAGGTAAGAGACTCCAGATATTCCTCAATCGCTGATCATATTGTCATGATACTTGCTGTTTCTCACCAGGCGCGGGATTCTTCTTTTGCGCAGCTCTTGCTTCGTATCATGAGGCGCTTCGAATTCTCAAGGCAAGGCATGGCGATGATCATATCGAGGTTGCACGTGTGTTGCACTTTATTGGAGTTGTTTTGAGTGAAATGGGAGACCTGGTAGATGCAGTAAGGTGTTACGAAGAATGCCTACGTATTCGGCGAGCAGCACTTGGAGAATCCCACAGGGATGTCGCTCGTACTCAGCATAACCTTGGTCTTGTTTACTATGAAAGTGGGCACTATGAAAGGTAAGATTTTGTTCAGCCCGTAATTCAGTGACTCTAATTTGGAATACGATGTCCTTTGCTAAATGAACGTGATTTTGTTTATATGGAGCAGATCATTGCAGTGCTTTGAAGAAACCTATGAGATTGGAAAGAAGAAGTTTGGGAAGAAAAACGAAAAAGTTGCTGATACTCTCCACTCGATGGGTTTGGTTCATCAAAAATTAGGCCAATTTCAAGAGTCCTTGGATTGTTACAATTCAGCACTAAAGGTGAGAAAATTTTGATTTACACCAATTCAATAGAAATTACTTCGGTGTCACTCATCATTTTTTTAATCATTTTATGGGTAGATTCGACGTAGCTTGCTTGGAGAAGAGAATCTGGAGGTTGCTTCCACGTTGCATAATATGGGTGATGTCCATTATATGACTGGTTCACTCGAAGAAGCCATGGAATGCTATCGTGGCGCCTACAAAATTCGCCATTCTCGGTTAGGTACAAAGCATGTTGATGTTGCTGCAACTCGCAACAACATGGGTGTAGTTTACATGAAACGCAGCGAGAACGAAAAAGGTAAGGTTATCTGATCAAGGATTTTGAGTTGTCGCTTTCTCTAATTAGTCTAACATCTTCGCTATTACTTTTCTTTCGCTTTCAGCAATGGAGTGCTTTACGATGGCTTTGAAAATCAGAGAAAGAAAGCTTGGAAAAGACCACGAAAAATGCTCGGATACTCTACACAATATGGGATTAGTGTACAAAAATTTGAAAAAATATGGCGAGGCAATCGATGCTTACGAGGGTGCTCTGGCAGCACGAAAACTACGGCTCGGTGACAATGATATGAAAGTTGCTGATACCTTGTATAATATGGCCATTGTTTATGCCAACACTGGTCGGTATGGATCGGCATTGCAGAGATACAAAGAAGCACTAAGGGTTTATCGAGAGGCTGGAATGTCAGACGACCATCCCAGTGTAGTAAACACCCTGCAATGGATAAAATGGGCTCAACGAAAATTGGTCAAGACAACAAAGAAAGGAGAGCATTTACAAGACGTATTTTTGGATTAGATGTAATTGTACTAGACGAAAGGGTTGATTTTTCCTGCGAGGCCAGATTATTTTTTCTGCTCACATACATAACAAAACGAGAACCTAAAAAACTGAAATAGGATTCTATTATTTGCGTTGTGTTCTTCGACATAGTGTATTTTATAGCGAGCACATGATTGAATCTTTACAATGTGCTGTATGTCGGTAATGGCGAAGCGAGAAGCCCTTCTTTAGATGCTGAAGGGGGACCTACTGCCATGCTCATTAAACGAATCAATAGGGCCCCTGATACAAAAATGACAAAGTGCACTGGAAGCAGCCACGGTAGTTCTTTCCGAAAAAGAATACCAATGATGAAACCAAAAGCGACATAAAATCCACCTCGACCAACGGTAAACACAAATTTGGTGCCAGGCACCCGCATTAAAGGCTCACTCAAGGCCCAATTCAAGGTAATCCCAGAATGATTATCCGCTTTGATTGTGTCTGGTAACCATGTCTCAGGTACACATGGGTCAATTCCTATGGTGGATGTTGCATTCAAATTCTGATATGCTAGCATTGGTTCGCACAAAAGTAAGTTCAGATCTTGAATGCCCCAAATAACAGCATCTACATGACCAGCCACAAGCCATGCCTTTTGTAGTAACTTTTCTGCACCACGTTTTGTAAGTACATACGCATGTGTCGCAAATGGACGATGTGGTACTTGAATGTGCTCTGAAACTTTTCGTCGTCGTCGTCCACCTCCTGCAATAGTCGAATTCAACATGCCTAAACCATGTCTCCCCTTGGGAGAGATAGCTCCAATCGCTCCAAGCAATAGAACATCCCATTTATCTTTAAACTCATCATTTTCGTGTATTTCATCAATGATTTCATTCACTTTCTTACAGAAATTAGCATCATTTTCAACACCGGTTAGCACAACATCGTCTTCTAGGACAACCTGATAGGGTTCAGATTCGCGAACTACCTTTTCCCAAAACTTTCTATGAGATAGATAACAACCAATCATCCCTGGAGTACAAAAATGACGAGCAAGCAATGTTGTATTCGAATGAAGTTGTTCTTTCGAGAGATATTTTCCATATATTGCCGGAAGTCGTTGATGGATTTATTTTAAAAATGCAAAAAAAAGGTTTAGCTGACCTCTTTAGAGAGTTTGTACAGGTGTCGTTGAAGGTTTTGATACAGTGGAGACGAAAGACAAAGAGGAAGTTCGTATTGTTTCTTACAATTTGTTCTTTAGGAACACCGTTGCGAAGAAGTTCATGGTTTACTTCCTCCCATCGTTCTTCATCTTTGTCTAGGGACTAGTGGGTGTCTTCTTCATACATATCACTCCTAAAATTCTTTTTGCTCCAAAAATGTCTAATAGGTACTGCTATTTTCTGGGTTCCCCCCCATATCTAATAAGTTTTTTTACTTAACTGTTAGGGGGGTATGTACCTGTCTTACCAACTGATACAAATGGCTTAAATTTGTTCCAACTGATGCTTGGATCCAAATCCACATATCCCGCACCAAACACAGAGAAATCTCTATTTACAAAAATGATGAGATCAATGTCCGCAAGATTACACTGCCATTGGTAACTCAACAATCAACCCACAACATACTCAAGTCATTAGTATGCTCCACTTGTCTCTGTCCCATCCTGTAAGTCCAACAAAATGTCTCTCTCTAGAGAGAGGACTCTCTAGAGAGGGTCCTTGAGAGGTTCTCTCTATAGAGAGAACTAGACTCTCTAGAGAAGTACCAGGTACTAGTCAAAAACTACCTTGAACCACGGTACCACCTTGAACCTCAAAATGAACACAATTCAACAAAAACTCATCAGAACTTGATCAATTTTGGTTGGTATTTCAAAGTTAGACAGCCAAATGAAAGCTTTTCTTTCATACTTCACAGCCATGTAAATTGCTGTAATCATCCTTTTAGTATCCATTATTTGATCTATGTAAAGATCAAATGAGGGGCAGGAAAGTGTAAAGAATACGTGTGGGTAAGATTTTGAATTGATTTTTGAATTCAAATTTTGAATTCTAAATCTCAAAACAAATGCAGCAACACCACTTGTTTATTATTTTTCAATTTATAATTTCATGCTGATAAAGTCCTGTAATCATGTTGAGTCCATCTACAAAGGCTGACAGGCAAAATATTGTCAGGAAACTTTATGATGAACTTTACAATTTATGACAACAAGATTTAGAAAATGGTGAAGTTACAAAGTTTGTGCAAAAAAACAGGTGTGTGTATCCATGGCTTACAAGATCACACTTGTACAACAGGTTGAAGACAATTGTAAGAAACAAAAAGGAGAAAGAAAATGAGGAAAAAGGAAAAACACAAACAAAAACAAAAAATCACTGCAAGGATTTTAAACAAGGCAAGAATGGATGTCAAAAACAAAGCACAGTTGCCAGACGTCTTGAAATTGAAAACAAAAAAGAACTTATTATCAGTGAATTGGCCCTACAGTATGCTTCCCTTAAGAACAAAACAAAGGGACCACTACCTCACAGCACCTATAAAAAGTTACATGCCAGTGTTCTTACTAAATTTGGTGTTCTTACTAAATTCGGTAGTGGTTCAGAATTTAATTTCAGCATTTCTGCAAATACAATATGTAGCAGGGTTAAAAGGAAAAATTTGGTAGTAGATAAGACACGAGGAAATCCTCCCCCTTTAAGTATGATTGAACCTATTATACTACAGTTCAGCCCATGGAAAGCACAAGCTGGGCAACCAATCACACCATCCAAAGGTCTGGCCCTGGCAAATTCCTTAGTAAAGGATAAGCCAATCCAGCAACAGATAAAAGCCTTTCAGTTATCCAAAAAGAAGGATATCACTGGAACTTTATCTAAGAAATACTGGCAGGGTTTTTGGAAACGTCACAAGAATGAATTAGAAACAAAGAGAGGTACCAGATGTGATGTTAATAGGACCAATTGGGTAACATATGACAATGTACAAAGAATGTATGATTTAGTCTATGAGCAAATGGTAGAAGCGAGAGTAGCAAAAAGATTGGATCCGGATGATTGTTATTATGTTGATAGCCAGGGAAACAGAATGTCCAACGAACAAGGAAGTGTTGGACATAAAGTTGCCATTGAAATAACCCACCCTGAATGGATTTTGTTTGGGGATGAAGTTGGTACAGAATTGAGTCAAAAAGATGATGGTAATGTAGGTGGACAAAATTTTGTGGTAGGTAAAGGAGCAAACCCAAATATCACTAGCAGTCATGTGGATTCCCGGGTTACTGTCATTGGGCTCACAGCAGCAACCAGGGATCCAGTTATGTGTGTGATTATTTTTGCGGTGGAAGAACTGTCTTATGAACAAAGATTTGGACATGACCTTTGTGTCCCATTTAATGATGGAGGTAGTTTGAGGTCTGAGGGACAACACTGGACCAGGAAAGACCTATCCTGGTCCACCTTGCTGTGTTTTCTATGGAAAGGAGATTCCTGCTTTTGTTGGAATGTCACCAAAAGGAAGTATAACCTCCAAATTGCTGAAACAGATTTTTCAACAACTTGATGAATTGGGAGTGTACAAAAGAAGCCCAAAAGGTATTGTACCATTTGGGCTATTTGATGCTCATGATAGCAGGTTAGAACTACCATTCCTGCGCTATATAAATGAGGAATCTCATCTTGGGAAATTTAATATTGGGCTACCAAATGGCACACACGTTTGGCAGGTTGGTGATTCCAATGAACAAAATGGAACCTGGAAAGTTGAATGGGCAAGAGAGAAAGCAAGTTAGTGTTGTTTAAAACAAGAA
>WKLE02002410.1:0-18143 GCA_014885115.2 Asterionellopsis glacialis
ACGGTATTTGTGATAGTTATAGTTTAACTTTTTGAATCCCTTCTTACGCAATCTATTGTTACACGTTCAGTCTAAAGGACTTTACCATTGGGTCTCGCGACGGTGGAGAAACAAATGGAAATTATTTCACCGGACCGATCCCAACTGAATTTTGCGAGTTTTCGTTTGTACATTTTGATATAGGAAGTAATTTTTTAAATGGCTCTATTCCAGAATGCTTGGGGAATCAAAAAGAAATTAAAATCTTTAGCATTAAACAGAACAATTTCACTGGAACACTTCCCTCCGAACTTGGCCTCCTCACAACACTTACTTTGTTAGATTTTGGCACAAATGAATTGACTGGAAGTATTCCTACAGAATTTGGATTACTAACCTCACTCCGTCTTGTTGCATTATATGAAAACGCTTTCAATGGCATGTTGCCAACAGGTTTATCAAATCTGACAGATATGACCTTACTGGCTATGAATAATAATAATCTAGAAGGAACCATACCTAGGGAATTTGGCAGATTGGAAAAACTTGCAAGTTTACATTTGAATTATAACGAATTGACAGGCGCAATACCAACTACATTGCAACGCCTTACATCTCTAAGTACGTCAAATGTGTTTATTGCAAAACTGACCTCCGCTATGGTTTGAATGAGTACTCTTGCTCTTGCTTGCATTGTATATCTTTTGACCTTTGAATTTCTTTCATCATCTCATTTAAAAAAAAATACATCTTGATATATTCCAATTTATATTTCAATAAACTCCCACACAAAATGTAGTGGTATTACGCCTGGAAGGAAATAGATTAACTGGTGATTTGAGTTTCATGTGCGATGGCTTTTATACTCCGAATTACAACAATACAATTACTATGTTTCATTCCGATTGTGCTGGTCTTCATGCAGAAACTACCTGCCCTTGCTGTACTCTTTGCTGCGATGAAGATTTAGAACCCTTTTGCCAGTTTCCTTAAACAAACCTACGAAACAAACTTTAGACTAACTGAAGCGGAAAAGGGAATTTTCAATGGCTTTGTGCTAAGCAGAAAAAGGTTGAATCCCCGATAAACAAGAAAATGTTAACTTGTTTATATCTAAAAAGAAAAAATACATGACTGTCCAATTTAATAATACTGCACGTAGAGGTCTATTTTGCTGTGCGATACCATTTTGTGAAAAAAAACTTTACATTTTCGACTTCTTTCAAATTTTGACTTTTGTGCTTTTACTGTATCCTTTGGTGTACCACTCTCAGGAATGGCACAAGATGGATCACGTCGTGTAGCGTCCATCTTGGAACAGGGCGTACTCGTACATTATGATTTATTAACCTCCCCTGTGAAAGTTTCATCGGAACAATTACCAGATTTGTATTCTTCGTTACTTGAAGGGTGTGATATATTAGATCTTGGTGGTGGAAATGACAACGATACTCGTTACCTTCCCGAATTATACTGTACTTGCAATCCAATTCACAAGCAAATGCATACACATTAGCCTTTCAGGGAAAAGATACCTTACACATAATTGTCATTACGTTAGCCTTATTGGACAGATGCACAGATTCGGGAATTCAGGTCATTATAGGACATGAATTAGGTCATATCAAATGTGAACATTCCTTATATCATACAGTGGGAAGTCTAACATCGGTCCCCATCCGTACATTACTACCCTTTGGGATTGCCAAGTCCTTGACAGATTCTACATTAGGTCAGTGGCGTTTGGCAGCCGAATATATGTGCGACCGAGCTGCCTTAATTGTTGCACAAGATGTACAAGTGGTGAATGGTGCCATCATTTTTATAAAGTAATAGTATTGGGTAGCAATATGACTATGAGTATTGAAACATTTGTGAAATAGTGTAACGAATATATGACGAACTATTAAAAAGTACCAATCCATTAATTAGTACGTGCATGTATTCAAATGCAACAACGTGATGAGGACGCATCCACTCCCCAGTCATGGAACTTTGAACGGTGGTCAACATCAGATGAATATACAAGTATTACTAGAAAGTGCGGAAACATAGTCTGTTTTTATTTTTTAGGAAGAAAAATAGCAATGATTCCATCAAGATTTCCGAAAAAAATGGCGGGCAAATGATTTAAAAAAAAATTCCTGAAATTTCGGCAAGTGTCCAAAGTGTTTTTTAAGGGATAAATACTGCCTTGTATTATACCAGGTACGAGTACACTCTACTGGACTCAAATCACAATGACAATCAACTAATAGTGATGACAGGAATGATAAAGATAACAAAGGTCAGTACCTTTGTAAGAGGAAGATAGAAGAGAAGATGATGTTGTCAATAGAACGAATGCAATTGAGATGATTCAAAGTAAAATATTGTGACAACTGTAGAGTTTAGAAAAGAGATATTTTAGTTTCGAAGCGCGGCGGCGGGAAAACAAAGAAAAACGAAAGAGGCGCAGGTGCGCGGTATGATTGTGCACACAACAGAACTGAAAACTGCAGAGAAACGAAATAAACCTGAAAAGCTCGTGACTCACACCTCCCAAAACAACTTGAGAACTTGAAATGTGAGTACTTCTACTACGAGTATATCACATCATCATCACACCGCAAACCACCTTGGAACCACAAACCAAAATCAAACACACTGAACTCTCTTTGGAGAGAGACACTAAAGCCAACGGTATCGGGATTCTCTACTACTAGAGTGTAAGAGAGTAAGTAGACGATTGCATGGAGCTCAGCAAAGCGACTTGTGTAATAAAAATAGTCTACTGTAATTGCTGTTGTTTTCCCATTTTTCAATCACCGTCCTTTCTTACTAATTATACCTTCTTTACGTTGATTAGACTGCAGGTCACTTTTTTGATTTACAAACTCACAAGGTCTCTTCGAATCATCACCTCCCCACATCAATATGCAAAATTATTTTCCATAACTTTTTTTTCGAGAGAGATCAACAGAGACAGTATATAGTGTAATCAAATTTGTGGTTGTCAAGGACAATTCTTCATCATGGCAGATAACAACAATAACAATGATGCAAACGAAAATAATGACAACAACAACAACATCAATGCACCACCAAATAATAGGAGAACAACAGCAAGAACAACAACTCGACTAAAAACTGCTGCGGGTGTACTGATTCGTACATTACGAAAAGGTGAACAAGATGGATCATACCCTCAGAAGGGTGATTGTTGTACAGTCCATTATGATGGATACTTGGAAGATGGTACCCTGTTTGAATCGTCACGTCGATCCCAACAACGAAATCAACCCATACAATTTATTTTGGGCATGGGACATGTCATTGAAGGATGGGATGCTGCTATAGCTAAAATGACCAAACATCAAATAGCCGAAGTTACTATACCACATTTATTTGCCTATGGTGAACAAGGATATCCACCCAAGATACCACCACGATCTACACTTATTTTTAAATTAGAGTTAGTAGACTTTACGTCTGTATCCAAGTAGTAGTCTCTAGAGAGAGACGAGGACTCAAGAGCTACTGGAGAAATAGGGAAGCAAGTTTGGGGGCGGAACATTTTTTATGACTGGATATACACGTGGCTATCGAATGTCCGAATAATAATCATGGCGAACAATGCGTCAAATATTTCTCAACAATAAGAAGAGACTGTATGTAGAAAACAACTGAGCTATAGTGTGGAGGGAGCACATGGAATGGCAGCCGTCTTGCATACCATTTTACAACCGAAAGGCATCTACCAAGGTTGAAAAATTATACTGCCTACTGTAATACCAATTAAATTTTAATTTTTTTCTTTAAACTCAAGGTGACAAGTGCAACAAATAATACCAGTACGAGTTTTGATGTCATTTTGTAACACCACAATGACTTCCTTTTTCTATTGTGTAGAGATTTGAAAATCGTATAATGCTATAGTTATCTCAACACGACTGTCAATGTGTACTGTAGAATGTATGTATATATTTATAAAGTTATTATTTCAGTGTAGTGTATATCATAGTATCATCTCTAATTCATGGCACCGTCAAATTCAAAAGGAAAGGGACTTAAATCATGTTGTTCCTTGTAGATTAATTCTTGTAAAAAGGAATCTTCATTCCCGTTGAGTCCATTGGGGATAAATATCGAAATGGGTTTGGATAATACACCATCGTCCGAACGTTTATTGATAATGGTCAACTTCATGGTGTAATTTTCAATTGAGGGTGTATCACGGTGAATGGCGTGACTCAAGGCATAGGTCAAGGATTCTTCATTTCCCTGTAATCCACCGTGGACAATGACCTTGACATTAATGGTGTTTGTTTTCACTTCTTCTTGATGAATTTGGTTTTGAATGGGTGTTGTTGTTGTTGTTGTTGCTGCTGCTGTTGAATCTACTGCACTCAGACTACGTAACGATGAGGAGGATGGTAATGGTTGTGGTGGAATGGTTGGTGAGTTTGATAAGTACGAGACAACCACCATGCAAGAGATACCAATATAGAATATCAATTTACGAAGAAGCGAAGAAGATTCATTGTGGCTGGGGACTGCCGTGGTAGTCGCAGGAGTATTGTCATTGTGATTCGATACAAGGTTGTAAATCTTGGAGTTTTCAATTTCGACACTGGTCGTAATGGAAGATGATGAAGAAGAAGTCGTCATGGTTTGGGGGATAAACAAGTAGGTTCGTATCGTGTTTTTGTTTGTTCAAAAAGAGAAATTATGTCTTTACAAGAGAAGAGACAAATAAAATGAATGTTTTTATAATGACGGAGTACTGTAGGATCTTGTGTGTTTTTTGTGAATGCGTTGAAACGGAACGAAGAACAAGTAGTGAATGGGTAAAATCGTGGTATCTTTCGGTTTTTGAAAAAAATGTGGGAGTTGATGTTTTGCGTTGAGTTTTGTCGTGGGGGGAATTCGAAATCGTGACTTTGAGTAATTAGTACGTACGTAGGATACTTCTGGTAGTACTGTAGTGGTCCAGGCAAAACTGTCACTTTTTGTTGTTTTGGTTTTCGATTTTTCAAAAACCCAAACTCCACGATCGCCAGGCGTGTCGCTGCAACAGAAAAAACCGCGAAGACTCTCCCGTGATTGATCATCACCATCACGCACGATTTTATAAATATACACGATAAGAAGTGTTCGACTTCGTGGAAAGCCGTACGTGCGCGCAGTCGCGAAGGATGCCGACCCTTAAGCACTCCCCGGGGTCTCCATTTCAACACCTTTTTACAGTGAAACAGATCTGGGAGAGGGTTGAGTCAGCTCCAGACACACGACACACAGAGTCAGTCCCACCGAACCCTACAAGATGGTTTTGTCTTCGCCTTTGTTCTTGAAATCTCAGCGTGCTGGCGAGAAAAAAGGAAAAAGGATTCGTCGTCGACAGTCGAAAAAGCGAGAGGATAAAAACTCTAGAGGGCATTCCAAACATTCCAAACACTCCAAACACAACAACTCTATATCATTATACTTTCACAAAATAAGAAACAATGATGAAAAAGACTCCCTTTCGATTATTAGCATTGCTGTTTGTGACAGCAGTGACAACATCCGCGTTTGTGGTATCGTCGTCTTCCAGAAAGAACAATGCGTTTGTGGTTGGCAGCAGCCGTAGTGCGAAGCAAGGTTCATCCTCCTCCTTATTGGCTTCGTCTTTTTCCGTTCCAGCATCTGAATTAGAAAAAGATTTAACACCTGCTGAACGTACCACCATTGGTGTGGTACGTGATTGTGGACGTAGCGTTGCCTATGTGACATCGATATTACCATTTTCCAATCGTACCCGTACGACGACTCAAAATAGTAGACAACAACAACGACGACGACAACCATCTTCGAAACAAACCAATTTGCCACCTGGACAATCGTTGGGGTCTGGATCTGCCTTTGTGGTCGAACGTGATGGGTATTTAGTAACGAATTATCATGTCATTGAACGTGCGTATCAAATGCAACAAGCTGTCACCATGTATGAACGTAATCGTCAAACCTTTATTGATAATACCACACGTATCTTGTCAAGTATACCCAGTGTGTTGGATTCAGACACGACCAAAAAATTCATTAATACCACACTTTCGAAATCCATCACCAACCCTACGAGCTTTCGTGTCCCTCAAGTCTATTTACGAATCAATAGTGCCACACAGTATCAACCATGTCGTATTGTCAATGTGGAACCTGATTTGGATATTGCAGTATTAAAAATTACAAATGGCAATACTAATGGCAATGGGAATGCATCATCATTATCGGAGGAGACGTATTATGAACCAGTTGGATGGGGATCCTCGTCGAACTTATTAGTTGGACAAAGTTTAGTGGCCATTGGGAATCCCTTTGGTTTAGATAATACCGTCACGTCAGGTGTGGTATCCGCATTGGATCGGGATATACAGGGTGTTATGGGGAATACCATCAAGGGGTGTTTACAAACCGATTGTGCCATTAATCCAGGTAATTCCGGTGGACCTACCTTTGATTTGTCAGGAAAGGTTGTGGGTGTCAATACGGCTATTGTATCCACGTCTGGGTCCAATGCAGGGATTGGATTTGCCTTGCCCTCGGATAAAGTGGAGCCCATCGTGACACAATTTATTCAAAAGGATCGTATTGAACAGGGACAACGTCCTCAAACAGGATTTTTAGGATTGAGTATTGTGAAACGTACTACGACAACTTCATCGAAGAATAATGGTGGTGGTGGCGGCAGCAGTACTAGTAGTGGACTTTACAATTCAAACAAACAAACATGGGTATCTGCTGTAAAGAAAGATTCACCAGCTGACGAAGCAGGTATACAACCCTTACAAATTACTTCAGATGGAAAAGTACAATTAGGTGATTGCATTGTAGCCTTGGGTGGGAATGAAATTCAAACCTATGATGATTTCATGAAGGAATTAGAAAAAAGGGTTGCGGGGGAAGTCATTGCCATTACCTTGGAAAATGCTAACGGAGAACGACGTGTTGTCTATGTCAAGTTGGGAACGAAACCCTAAAATTGAAATGAAAAACAAAAAAAAGGTTTCCGTTGTGATTGACTTCCCCCCTTGAATTCAAGTACAGTAGACGGACTACAACCAATTAAAAAAAGAAGGAATGACAAAATGTTGAAATCTATATCTTAAAATTTTACATAATACACCACAACAATTACTCCATAATGTTTAAATATTCTTTTCAATTCATCGAGGGGGGGTTCTAATCTATCTCTATTCTATTAAAATGGTAACGGCAGATGGATTGAGAAGATTTCAACTAGTTCTTTCTAAAGAAATCTGATGGTATGTAGAGGTACAGACACGAAGGAAGAGAGAGAGAGAGGGAGGGAGGGGAAAAGGAACAAAGACGAAAGACAATGACATGTAAGAAATCTCACAGTCACAACATATAACCAATGCATCTGGAAAAATCATATTTGTTGGCATATCTCATCTTTTACTCTCTTTCTTGGTGCAACGGAAAACTAAACATGACGTACCTTCGATCATTGTAAACCTGTAAGGCTGCTTTGTAATATTCAATAGATACGGTATCTCCCCAACTATTCAACATGTAACCACCATGTAATGGATCTTTCACAAAGGGTATAAATTTACCATCTAAAAATGGACAATGAGATCCTGTTTTGGTGACTGCCACAATAACATTTGGACTTGCTCGTACAATATCATCATAGGTCTTGCCATTATGGTTTTCATACGGGGAGGTCTCGTACAAATTTTGAATGGAACAACATGGATCATCTTTTGAATTCAAAACCAAGGTTGGTGTTGTAATGTATTCCATATAAGTGACTGGATTTTCATGTTTATAATACTCTTGGGATGTTTCATATCCAGCAAATGGTGCCACAACATTGATAAACTCTTCCAAGGTGGTGGCATTTAAGGCAGCCTCATAGGCTGTGGGATGGTAGGGTTGTAATACATGTTTATTTTGGATTACAAAGAATTCTTGTGCATTGTACGTTAACACGTCATTGTAAGGGAATGCAAATCGTTGTGGATTCATGGCACGACTTATATCATACCCCGGTGTTACTGATATAGATGCTACAAAGGTTGGTGCTATGTCTGTTGCTTTTGTTGTTGCTGCTGTTGCACCATTATTCTCATTATTATGCTCATTTTTTGTTTGTTGTTGGTCTTTTTGTTGTTCTTGTTGATCATGCATACTTCGTCGTTTGTCCCACTTCCCAAGGCTTGATACAGTAACAGCTGTACCACTCGATATACCATGTAAAAATAAGGGTGTGTTGGGTCCAGCTAATTCATGTTTCACATACCAATACACTTGTTCAAAATCTTCTACATCCCCAAAGAAATTAAATCGTGGTGCCTTGAGACGTCGTCCAGGTGTATGACCACGACGATTGACAACTACAGAACGAAAGCCTTCGGCATAGGCACGTCGTACAATCATATTCCCTGGCAAATCTTGACTATGACTACGTAATCCTGGTTGAAAGAATATAATTGGTGATGTCCTTGTAAAGTTGGTGGTGTTTGCTGCAGTATGTTGAAAATTACTACTGGCAGTAGCACAATCATTATTATTATTGTTGTCATGGTTGTTGTTGTTGTTGTTGTTGTTGTCAAATGGTGGGAATATATCAATTGTGATTGTATCATGTAAAAATGATGATGGTTTACAATCAGGTAATTGTGTTTTGTCCAAACATGCACTTACTTCAAAATCAATACGTTGGTAGGGTATATCACCTGTATGTAATGTATTTTGAAACATCCATGGGATTAATTGCAAATGTCGATTACTTAACAACAAAGGTGGTGTTGGACCTTTTAATATCGATGGTGCTAATTGTAATATTTGATGAATCGATTCTGTATTGGTACCCTTGATGATATCATACAATCCACTACTATAGTTAAATTGGTAATCACCATCTGTGGTTGTCGTTGTCGTTGTCGTTGTTAGGAGTGGCGATAATTCATATGCTACAATAACTAAGCCTATGGTAAGAATATTATTCGAGGTTCTTTTTGTAGTTGTTGTTGTTGTTGATGATGATGATGTACGTTTTGGTCCCCCCTTGATGGAGAATAGTTTCAAAAACAAGGATCTCATTCTTACAATAATCCATGCTACTGCGGACAAGAATACGTACAGATGAAAACCAAGGACCGAAAAGGCAGATATTAAACCAACTGCATGATCGAAAGAAACAATCATAATGCCGATGCCTATACTATGCTATACTATACACTGCTGAGGAGTATCCCGACTTTGTATTATCTCTTTTTTGAAATAATATCCCTAGAGACTCGTATGTTTTTGAAAGCGATCGACAATGTCACAATACAAAGCGACAAAAGAGAGTGCTGTGTTTTCCAGCAGATGATTCAAAACGTGAATGAGGCGAGAGACCACAACTAATTATGGCCGCATAGGTACAAGCTCGTGCAGTGCTGGTAGTGAAAATAAAGATTCGATAAGAAGCTCTGGTGGCAAAGAGATTCGATCAGGAAAAACGGTTCAACGTACACTGTACAATGTTCAGTGCAGTCCTGTGACTTAAAAATAGAGCCTACTGGTGCCTGTAGCAACGAGGATAAAGGATATATCGACCGCAGAAACTTCACCATGTCGAAAAAATATGAAATTGTAAAACGAGAAGATGGTACAGTAAATCGAGTTCTGTTTTTCATAAACTCGTCACACACATACAAAACTTCCCTCCCCGCCAGCCAGAACCATGTGCTCTACCTAGTACCACAGGTCCTCTATGGTACGATGTAGGACAGACATAGTTTTCCACTACCTGGTACAAGTAAAAACTATAGACGTCCACCAATATGTAACCTATGAGATCTTTCTGCTATTTTTCTACTCTAGAGGACCTAAAAACTACCAATATTGTCTTTCTGCCTGCTGTACCAAGAAGTAGCCGGACTTCTACAAAACACCGCCTTGTACAGTATGACCTAGGACTAGGCTACCAGGAACCGGAAGAGTCCCAGCAGCTGGCCAGACACCTGGAAATGCAAAGTGCATTATTTGACCTGCTTTCACTTTTGTTTAACTTTTGTATACAAGGCAGGCTAAGATGGACAGATGGAATACAGACAGTATGGTAGTCTACCATAGATCTTGAAGTGTTTCATATTTTTGAAAAAACAGCAGTTCTCTTGTTGTATACATAAAAAAGATTAATTAACTAATTTTAGGACCTAAAAGAGTGCTAACTGGTATTGATACACGCTTAAAAACAAAAAAACAAAGTAGAGCATTATTGTAGAGATCAGTTTCGAGATCGTGTCATGAACTCAGTTTGTATAAAATACTATTGACTAGTCCTGCTTCCCAAGTGTATTAAGTTGGGGTAGCATTGTTTGATCAGGTGTGTAGTAAACGCACGTCACAATGTTGTACACAAAACATGATGGGATTTTCCACATTATTTTTTAATAAATACCAGGAACAATTTTGTACGGTACATGTTGTACATAGACATTCCATGCTTTATCACCATATTTTGCTCGACATAATTTGTCATCATCAGCTTGTCTAGGTATCAGAAGACTTGCAATAAATATAGGATATATCATGGCCAATGGTGATTTGGTCACCATGAAAATTGGTAGACCTAGTGCAAGTCCTTGAATGATTTCACCCATATAATTTACATGTCTTGCCATACCCCAAAAACCGCTTACCAAGAAATGACGTTCGGTGTCATCTGGAAGTTTTACAGTCAATGCAATTTGATCAATTGCACCTTCCATAATTTCTTTCTTTTTAGGATGTCGTTTAAACATATACTTTTGATAATTGGCACCTCTTGTGAATATCCATCCTATCAAGAAGAGACCTATGAAAAACTTTTCACTTTTCGTGGAAATGTCTTGATGGGGTAATATTTCACGTACAAGACACCATTGTCCAATAGGGTATAAGAAAGGATACACACCCAAGCATCCCCAAACAAGTTTTAATCCCACTCGTTCGGCAAATATATCGTACGTATACAAATGTATATGTTCATTCAATAAGTAATCAAAACAAAACCATGTCCAACATCCAGTCGTAAGTCGTACAACACGACTCATTTCATTTCCATTATATAACACTGTGTGTGCACCTGCCAATGCCAATACTTGTAATTCCAACATGAGTGTACCAGCTAAATATAACCACATTTTAATATCCAATTTGCCTCTTGGCATGTAAAGACGAGGATTAAATTCACCAATGCCTTTATAAAAAGACATCCAGGAACGCAGTTCTCGTTGACGTTTTTTAACTTTAATTTTGACACTTTGTTGGTCCCTCCCACCAAGTAGTAATTTTCGACTGCGAATTTTACGTTTTTGATCTCTTGTAACACACCTTATGGGTTCCCACTTGACATACCCATGCTCTTCACACCAGTAAATACCACGTCTATAGCATAGGATCGATAGTACAATACCCCATAGATTGCCACCTACTATACAACCAAACGAATATCGATAATACGATGTTGCTGCCGACCAAAAATTATCGATGAATTGTCCACCACTTGCTATGTAAAACAAAAAACCTAAAATAGCAAGAGTAACAAACCATCCATTTATTTTGTAAATTAAAACTGGTGGGTCCGATATTTTTTCAGGATCATCAGAACATGCATATCCTCGTGATATTGTTCCAGGTAACATCCAATGCAACAAAACTGATACAAAATAAATGTACGTTGATAGTACTATACCATGCCATATTGGTGCAAGTTCAAGCATCGTTATTTTAATAAATAGTTTGATGTTAAAAATTGTTGGATACCCAAACACACCCTCTCTCAACGAGAACGGTCGTCAATTGGATTATGCTTGCGATCTTTTTTTCTTGCGTTGTATTCTTCTTTTGTCTCCCCTCTATGGGAACTTTAAAACTGTCTGTTGCTTAACCATCAGAGCACGCTTCCCACTAGCGCTTCCGTAGACTCTCTAGTAGAGGAGACTACTAGGTACTGTAATCAAGGGAATACCAGTAATATTATTATTTATAAAAACTCTAGCGCTAATCTTCTCTAATGTCTCGTTATCCCGAACATAGGGGTCCGTACTGCTGATTCCGGGCCTAACCCCTATTTGGGAACCCGGAAACACGCCGGCCAGCCATGGACTGACGTCAGCACATCTGACCGTTATTAGGAGAGCAACTGGAAACGTAACGGCCGAAACGGTCATCAGATTCAAATCCCAGCGGAATAATGTCAAACATTCCTCATAAATTAATTACGTCATGTTTAACACCACTTCCTGTGTTTTTCTCTTCATCAGACGTAATTAATACCTTTCAACATCGTGCTCCGCACGACGCCACCCTACAGACAGACATCGTCGCCACGCCACCATGTCCTCCTCTGTCACTGTCGAAAGCCTCACCGAGAGCTTCCCACACCCAACCTTGGAAACCATTCCAGACCGTCCTTCATACGAAACCATCGCAGCAGCGCACAAACTCCTCAACCGGAATGCAGCATCCATACCATCGGAACTCGGCGGCGGCCAACACGGATATCTTGCCATCACCCTCTCCCCCACAGTTTACGCCGGCGTAAGCAACACAGCCTTTGTCACACCCACTAACCCAGGACCCAACGCAGTCTTCCCGGCAAACCCCACTCAAGCACAGATACGTGCCATCGAACGTAACTATACGGAACGCAAACGCATTTGGCGCGAGTACAACACTCTCCAGGATGCACTCAAAAATCAACTATCCAAAGCTGTCAAACCGATCTACATCGAAGGCTTGGCCAATCGTTACACTGGTTTTGCCAACGTCACCATCAGGGACATGATCGACCACTTATATTCACGATACGGTAACATCACACCCTTTGACCTTGAAGAAAATGACAAATTACACAAGACATCGTACGACCCATCAACACCAATCGAACAACTCTTCCGACAACTCGAAGACACCGTCCAATATGCGGACGCTGGCAACCAACCGTATTCCCCCGAACAAGTTCTAAACACCGCCTATTCTATTCTATTCAAAACAGGCGTTTTTCGTGACAGTTGCCGCGAATGGAGAAACAAACCCCAGGCCACCAAGACATTTGATAATTTCAAAACCCACTTCACTGCAGCCTGGCAAGACAATCTCAACGAAAACTTACTTACAAGCCAAGGTTCCGGCTACCACAGCGCCAATATGGTCACCGACGATCCCGCAGTCCAATGGGCCACGGAAACTGCTGAAGCCTTTGCCAACTTGGCAACAGCCACTGCGTCCGATCGCAGCACCATTGCGGCATTAGTCGCCACCAACAAGGAACTCACGGCCACTGTAGCCCAAAAGGACTTAGAAATTGCACGTTTACAGAACCAAATCAATGGCGCCACACGACGCACGCCCACTGACCAAAATCGACGCAACCGCCTTCCAACCAACAACAATTATTGCTGGACGCACGGATGGATCGTAGGTAATACACACACCAGCGAAACATGTACCAACCAAGCACCTGGGCACCAAAAAGCGGCCACACGGCAAAACACCATGAACGGCAGCACCCGTGGTAAAGACAAGGTGGATGCAGCCACAGCCTGACTACGGGGGCGCCGACACAGTAACACAACACCAATAGTAGCAAATAATAAAATAGCACATGAACACTATAATTATTACACTCCTCTTGAATCACTGACGGACGAACGCCCACCCACTACCGACCACATCGCCGACACTGGGGCCACTACCCACTTTGGCAACCCAGACACCGCGTGCTCCAACAAAACCCGCACGACCACTACCAATGGCATCACCGCCATACTTCCGAACAATGCACGAATCCACTCTTCCCACACTGGCATGTTACACATACCCGACGTGGACCAACCCGCTTGCACCACCCACATCTTTGACGAAATGCGTGAGCCATTATTATCAATTGGGCAATTATGTGACTCCGGATGTGCTGCCACATTTACACAACACAACGTCACCGTCACCCTCAATGGCAAACCCATCTTAGATGGATATCGCGATCCTACAACCCGATTATGGCGCATTCCTATCAACGATCATCCCCGACCTACCCAACGGCAACCAACCCGTCCTCTCCACTCCATGCACAACGTGTATGAACACACACGTCTCCGCGATGCTGTCCAGTACATGCACGCGGCAGCAGGCAGTCCAGTTCCATCCACGTGGATCCGTGCCATACAAAATGGCCACTACACCACATGGCCCAACCTAACCTGCGAGGCCGTCACCCGACACCTCCCAAAATCCATAGCCACCATCAAAGGGCACCAAGACCAACAGCGCCAAAACATACGCTCTACCAAACCCACGGTGGAAACGGATAAAACGAACGCACCAACCCCTGCCATCCCCGAACGCACCCACCACATCTTTGCAGCAACCTATGATCTTCGAAACGAAATTGCGACTGACTTAACCGGCCGCTTCCCAATCCATTCATCGGACGGATTCAAATACATTTTCGTATTATACGATTTTGATTCCAACGCTATCCTGGTACGACCCATGCGCAGCCGAACAGCACAGGAACATGTCCGTGTATACAACAACGTACACCAATTCTTGTGCACTCGCGGTTGCAAGCCGCAACTACAAAAGTTAGACAATGAAGCCTCGACCGCTCTCAAAAATCAAATCCGCCAACACAACATTGACTTCCAACTAGCACCACCACACATACATCGTCGCAACGCCGCTGAACGCGCAATCCGCACCTTTAAAAACCATTTCATTGCAATATTATGCTCGACCGACAAGAACTTTCCCATGCGCCTCTGGCCAGATCTCCTGCCCCACGCAGAAATGACCCTCAACATGCTGCGTGCCACCAAGATCAATCCTCGAATTTCATCCCACGACTACCTCAATGGCCCCTTTGACTACAATCGCACCCCCTTGGCACCCCCCGGGACCCAAGTCATAGTGCACGAGAAAACCCAACAACGTGGCTCCTGGTCCCCGCACGGCGTCGATGGCTGGTACCTCGGCCCCGCCCTCGAACACTACCGCTGCCACCAGGTACACATCAACAAGTACAACAGCACCAGAGTCGCCGACACTGTCGAATTTTTTCCCAAGCACGTCAACATGCCGAAAACGTCCTCCACCGACGCCGCCATCCACGCAGCCAAACAGCTCATCGCGGCCTTGCAACACAAACAGGTAACCAGCGCTCACACCAAAGACACCGACACACACCTCGACGCATTAAACAAATTAGCAACCATATTGGAAACGACGTACCAACCAAACCACCGCGCACCTCCGAGGGTGCCCCAAACCCAAGAGACGGGCCCCACCAACATGCCCAGGGTGCCCAGGACACCGCAGCCGACCGTGAACCGCATGCCCACTCCGGCACCAACCACCCATGCTGCGAACCACGTCGCCACCATCAAACCTCCACTCATACCCAGCCCCATCACACTGGATAATGAACCCACTCTCTTCACTCCCGAACACTTCATGCCTGAAATATGTAATGCAGTCATCGACGAAGAAACCGGAAAAACGTTAGAATACAGAGATCTCATCAAAATACCAGAAAAGAAACCAATCTGGGAACGATCGTTCGCTAACGAGTTAGGCCGACTGGCACAAGGCATCCGTAATCAGGTAGGAACCGACACGTGTTTCTTCATCCATAAACACGAAGTCCCCGACGATCGCGTCGTAACCTACGGACGCATCGTCACTGACATCCGACCACAAAAGGACGAACCCGAACGCACGCGCTTAACCGTCGGAGGCAACCTCATTGATTACCCTGGAGACACAAGCGCCAAGACCGCAGACATTACCACTGCCAAACTTATAATTAACAGCACCATATCCAATCGCCGAGCACAATTTATGGGCATCGACATTAAAAACTTTTACCTGGGTACACCCATGAAAAGATACGAGTACATGCGCCTGCACATTTCCTTGATCCCTGACGAAATCATCCAGCACTACAACTTAATGGAAAAAGTCCACAACGGCTACGTATATATCGAGATCCGACGGGGCATGTACGGCCTGCCTGGCAGGCATCATAGCCCAAGAATTACTCATCAAGAACCTGGCTAAACATGGCTATGCACCCGTCCGCCATACCCATGGGCTATGGCGCCACGAAACCCGTAACATCAAGTTTTGTCTCGTAGTTGACGATTTTGGGGTAAAATACACCAAACGCGCAGACGCCCAACACCTCATCGACAGCATTACAAAATACTATAAATGCACTATTGACTGGGAGGGTAAATTGTACTGTGGGATCACCCTCGAATGGAACTACGCAAATGGCGTAGTCGCGCTATCCATACCAGGATACGTCCGCAACGCCATTCACAAATTTCAGCATCCTGCAACCCCACGTCCATTCGACGCACCGTCGCACTACGTTGCACCAACGTATTCCAGACAACCACAACTTAGCACCGTCGACACGACGGCAGCACTTGATCCCGACCAGAAACTAACACTCCAACAAGTCGTTGGCACCTTCTTATTCTATGCACGTGCCGTCGATCCCACGATGTTACACGAACTCAACCGCCTCGGATCCGCACAATCCAAAGGCACCCAAACAACTGCGGAAGAAATGGTGCATTTCCTCAATTACTGCGCCACACATCCAGACGCAAAACTTTACTTCCACGCGAGCGACATGATTCTTCATGTCCACAGCGACGCGTCATACCTCACTGAACCCGACGCTCGCAGCCGCGCCGGCGGCCATTTCTTCCTCAATGGCCACCCTTCCACAAGCCCGGCTACGCTCAACGGACCCATTCTTGCAATCGCCAAAATCTTACGCCACGTCATGTCATCCGCCGCAGAATCCGAAATGGGAGCGCTCTTCTTGAATTGCAAAGAAGCAGTACCTATCAGGACTGCACTCATTGAATTAGGACATCCGCAGCCAGCCACTCCCATCCAGGTGGACAATTCAACGGCTTGCGGCATCGCCAATCGAACGGTCAAGCAGGTACGATCGAAGGCGATGGACATGCGATTTTACTGGGTCCAGGACCGGATCGACCAGCAACAATTTCATGTTTTCTGGGCACCTGGACGCGATAACATCGCAGATTATTACACGAAGCATCACCCGATTTACCACCACCGCGATATGCGCAAGGTAATTCTGAACACACCACAAGATACGCATTCACAAAAAGAACAATTGATGACACATGAGATGACACCAACAATTCCCACGCGCACAAACAAGACCGCACAACCGCACGTTCCATCTCTCCTGCGAGGGTGTGCTGATTCCGGGCCTAACCCCTATTTGGGAACCCGGAAACACGCCGGCCAGCCATGGACTGACGTCAGCACATCTGACCGTTATCAGGAGAGCAACTGGAAACGTAACGGCCGAAACGGTCATCAGATTCAAATCCCAGCGGAATAATGTCAAACATTCCTCATAAATTAATTACGTCATGTTTAACACCACTTCCTGTGTTTTTCTCTTCATCACGTACCAGGTAGGTCCTAACTGTAGGATCCTACAGTACGTATCCAGGTACTACCGTTGTTCCTATTCGCCACGCATGCGAGCTCCTGGTACATTACCTGGTAGGACCTAGTCTACCGGTATGTAGTCCTGCGAATCAAAGCTCGACATCGATGTTTTACAAGCACAGGGCGTCATGTTTTTTTTAAACCTGTATATTTTATTTGTATTTTTTCAACAGTAAAATAGCCTATTTTAAATAGGACTACTGCAGTAGGACAGACCTTAGCAGCACATTATGCTCTTTGTAATCGTACGTAATTCGAACTTCTTTTCGATAGTTGACGTCATCCAAGTGCATCGGCCTAGTGCCCCAGTCTCCGGATATCTAGCCATGACCTTTAGCATGAACTAGTATTTATCCTTTTAAGATAAACACAAGGAGAAACATCTCGCTCTGTTCCCTACATAATTATAGTATACGTTGAACGTGTTTTAGAGCTTACACCCCCACGATTGAGGATTCAATTAATGAACTTCAACTTGGAAAGAAAATATTATGATGTATTATATAGAGTATTATTTAACTTTCAACTTGACAAACGCGTATCTGAGCAATATTACTCCGGAGTATTATTTACGATATAAATCTGGCTGCATATGACCCGTTGCCACGAAAAACGTACCCCTCGCCGCGCCAAGA
>WKLE02002413.1:0-11657 GCA_014885115.2 Asterionellopsis glacialis
GAATTCCTTTCCTCTAGACTTCCAAAAAGGAAGTCAAGGAATAAGGAATATGCAACTGAGAGCCATTGGCTTTGACTCATCCAATGATGTAGATGTTGTTTTTGAAACCTTTTTTTTAGAGTTGTGCATATAAGGATTTGGTGCTGATGGTACCAAACTGCTGGAGACAAATGATGACAAAGACTCTGACACACTGGTTTTATTTGTTGTCCAAGAGGTAGATGACATCCCCAAACCAACACCATACCCTCTTTTTTTGACTGGTGGGACCTCTGAATGGGAGACAGTGCTAGCTGCCAGTCAGGTGCCAAACCAGCAAGACAAGACTTAAGACACATACAAGACACATAAAATGAGGCAGCAACTTCAATTACCAACTGCAGAGTAACTATAGTGGGTTCTGTTGGTTTTTTGGCCCATACAGTTTTTACTTACGTTCTCTTCCCCTCACAGGCAATTTCTTCTATGACTAGGACCTCTAGAGTGCCTCGGCAGACCGTGGAGATTTTAGTGGAACTAGATCCAAAACATACTTGTTTTGGACCATACCTGTAGCTTAACAGCATTAAACACACCTAAAAAATTAGATTAGATTAGATTTGGTTTCTGTTTGTGGAAAAGTGAATGCAAGGTTTCCCTTCTGTCCTTCAACCAGGAGGTTCCAGCATGATCGACAGCAAGATCCTGGTAGTCTAATCATGTAGGAACTACGTTGGTACCGACACATTACTAGTAGGACTAGACAATGCTGCAAAAAGAATTTTTTTTTGCCTAAAGGAAACATCTGTCTTACATACATCATATTGTATTTGATAATGTACCAGGATTAATGTCAACATTATTGATTCATGATACGTAGCATCACTGCAGCATGCAGTTTTTTGGACATGTGTGTCATATCCAATGAATGTATTAAGAATGAATATAATGTTATATGATATATTTGTCCTATATTATGTGCAAGGAAAACACATATTCTAGAAACTGATGCCAACGGCACGCTTGGAATAATTTCTTGTCCAACGGTGGGAGAGACAATTTTTCTAAATTCTGGAATTGATGTTTCGCCTAATTTGAGCCTGCTCATGCTTTCCTGTAATTTTAGGACGTAAGCAACATAACACAAATACCTGCATCGCAAGAGTAAAAGAACAACACCATGTCGGACCCTTTCGCTGCTTTCAGCCAGGATCTGCAGGCTGCAATGCCGCAAAAACCACCTTCAACACATGAAAATGTCTTCGCTCCTGTTGCTCCTGCACAAGAAGCGACGCAAAACGACGCATTGCAGCAACCAGTTGCTACGAATGCACCTTCTCAAGCGATGGTGAATTCAGAAAATCAATCCAACCCTTACGCTCTCCAGCAGCAGCCTGTAATGAGTCCTCCCGTGGCAGCTCAAATGAATTCCTTTGATGCTACAGGAGCATATCAGCAACCTTCTGTAGTGCCACCAGTCGACCCCTGGGCAGCCACTGCAAATCCCGTACCTCCGCAACAGCCACCCATTCAGCCTTCTGTCGCTTCCCCCCCTAGCCGACCTGTTGCCGACCCTTGGGCTGCTGCTCCAGTTTCTCCTGCAGCTAATCAGCCTACTGCTGCGCCTCCCGCGATGGTACCTCCTACATCACCAGTGAGCGACCCCTGGAGCGGAGCTCCTCCTTCGTCACCTCCCCAGGGGCAATTAGGTGTTCTTCCGTCGAGCCCAACCACCAACAGCAATTGGAATGTTGCTCCTACTTCTCCACCTCCTCCTACTTCTCCGCCTCCTCCAGCTCCTCCAGCCTATCCATCCAGCCCACCTGTCGCAGATCCTTGGGCTGCTGCTCCGGTTTCTCCTGCATTTCAGCAGCCACCATCTGTACCTCCTTCAAGCCCACCACCAGCCGACCCTTGGGGAGCTGCTCCCATTTCACCTGCTGCACAGCAGCTATCGCCTGTCCCTGCAGCTGGGAATTATGCCCAGACTCCGGCTTCACCACCCCAACAACCTGTGGCGTACGATGACCCATTTGGTGTATTTGGTGGTGCAGCTCCTGTGTCACCTCCTCAACCAGCCGTGGTACCACCCCAAACTCAAGTTGCTCCCACCTCGCCGATGCCATCGGCAGACGATGCGATGTGGGCAGAAATGGGATTTAGTGCACCAGCCCCAGTCGCTGCGCCAACACAAGATACAGCTGCCCCGGCACCAGGTGGAGATTACTACGATGTGAAGATTTACAATCCCGCACTTGGTGTTCTTTTCTTCCGTCCTCAACAGCTAAAGGAGACCCTCTTTTTGAACACAGAACCTGGTGTGGTTGAAAGCTTGGGGAGCCGTCCTGTTGTTGCTCATATTCTCGAAGGATCTGACGCCAAACGTGCAGGCATTGAACTCGGCCATGTTGTTCACAAGGTGAATGGTGTAGAAGCTACCGATCCTGAACAGGCAGCGCGTCTCATCCGAGAGGGCCCACGCCCCCTTCCATTGGTCTTTTACATCCCCAAAACGAATGGTTTGGTGGTGAGTGAAAATGAACACTTAGTCAAGTACGACTCGAAAGAATTCGATGCCCCAGCCACTGTGGCAGAGTGGAAGCCTAAATACGTAGTAATCGGAGGACCGATTTCTTTGCCTTATCTTATCAACATGTATAGGTCAAAGGTGAGAGCATTGTATTGACTTGAAATATTTGTGAATTTTGCACTGAATTGAAATCTAAGCATTTACAATTGAATTTCTTCTGTCTTTCTCTCTCCAGTCTGAATATGACACTGCAGTCCTTGAGACGCAATTAGGACACCCTGTTTCTGTTAAAGTGAAGCAATTTTCTCTTTTCGGAGCACGTCTCATCTGTGGCTATTCCGCCAACAACGACGACGACAAGGGAGTTCATCATGTAAAGTATAAGAACCTAACAAAAGCTATGCGTTACATCGTTATCCTCCCTGCCAAGGGCAAGCCAATTAAGATTTCTGCCTTTAGTATGGAGGAACTCCAGCCCGTCCACGACGGAGCTCAAAGAGTCATCGACAAATATGGCCATATTTCTCAACGTATCGTTACCGGAGGTAATGGTGCGCAAGCTCCAGAACCGAAAATGTTTGAGTATCCAGATGAAGCCCCCAAGCAAAAGAGCCGACAAAATTATGCAAGTCAAGAACAGAGTCAAGTAAATCAGTATAACAACCAGCAGAATGTTGCACACCAATATGCTGCTCAGCAGAATGGTGGACAGCTCATGTCAGTAGGAAGCTATTAAATAATGTGTTCCTTGTTTCATTTTTTGTTTTGAGAGCACAGATGGAGATAGCTTACCTACCCCGGATGAATTAGTAAATATTATATGTATAAATGTCAATTATTTTTAAACATGGTACTGCAGAATGTTTCAACTGTCATTGTGAAAGCTGATTGCTAATAGCGCCTACATCATTCAAACTTTCATCAAGAGCGTATGAAAATGATGCAAGATTCGTATTGGAATTTGAAAATGAGATTACTTCTCTATGGAAAATTTGCTTTCTTTTTAGTTTCCCATTCAGGCATCCATTAAACGTGGGATGCACACTAGAAATACTGTTTGGTAACACGATTGGAATATGCGGGGCATAATTCCTGTATACAAACCTTTCACCCCACGTCTTTCGACAATATCCTTCATAGTTTCCAATAATGTATCATGATGCTGATCATCACTATTGATATTTGCGGAGGTCTGATGATGCTTGGAAGACGTTGCAAAGTTTTTTGATTGAGATTCAATTCTTGCAACCTCAAAGGGTGTATTCCAACAACTGAATGCACCACCCAAGGTACCTGCTATGATTTCTCCAGGTACACCTGCAATGCTGATTCTTGGTCGAACTAATTCTGTAAATCCCTGTCGAGATGCCCAGTTCGTGGCTTGTCGTGCTGCCACGGCAGGTGCACCACGGTATATCCCTCGCAATCCTTCCCGTGATAAAATGTCTTTTGCAGCATCCACGACTGACCCACCATTGGATGTTGTAGCTGTGACCAAGTAGGATGTAGGTGCCATAACGATGGCTTGTGCTGCACCTCCTCCTGCACCCGCCACGAACCCTACGATCGCTGGAGGAATAGGGATTGGTGACGTTACTGTTAATGTCTTGCGTATCATTTCCTTGGCAGCAAGTAAAACAGCACCCGAAAAAAAACCTTCTACCATTCGTGCGGAACATCCTGACCATAATCCCTGTATACCACGTTGATGCAGAATCTGGGAAAGGACATCCATAGTACTTGCTGGAATTTCATTACACCTAGTTGCACGAATATTTTCAAGAACGACAGATGACTTCCATACTTCAAATGGTAATCCCCCACTTAAATCGGCAAGACATTTGAGTGCAGAACCTCGAGCAAAATTTTGAATGATTCCGGGTGAAGATGATGCTGACATACAGGTAGTACATGGAGTTCCTGGCAATTTGAAAGCCACACCATTGCAGATTCGAGGTTGTTTTCTTGAATGTGACGATGCCACCGACGACCAAGAAGAAGCTGATGGCGACGATGAAGTAGAGGACGATGTTGGCGTTGCAAATAAAAGTATAAGTAAGAACAACCGTAGTTGTTGAATCACCACAACCACCATCATCATGGTGGAAGGTGGTAAAATCGTGGTTTGGTTTCCATCACAGGTGTCAGATGATGTGAAAAAAAATGTTATTTGACTCCTGATAAGACGTCACAATTTTTCTCCCATTCATATTAACCAGAGTGCGCGTTTGGGAGTGTATTATGTTGAAGATATCTATCCCATGTCATCTCTTGAGATAAGGTTTTCCTACGTTATGATTGGCTGAAAAATGTAAATTTTCTCAAAAGGGTGTCAGATAATGATATCTGACTCCGCCCGATGTGCCAAAATCAGATCTTTCAAAAGTTGTGCAACGGAACTCACATTAGGACTGCATACACACACACGAAAGTTACACAACGTTGTTGACATTAACCAGTTGATATTAGACAGGGCATTCTCTCAACTAGACTTGATTTTGGCTACCATGAAGCTCTCTTTATCTCTTGCTCTTTCCTTGGCTGTTGTATTCCGTACAAGCAATGCCTTTGCACCAACTGCGTTCACGACTCGTAGTAGCACTAGCACTCAAAGTCGTCATCCTCCTTCCTTTGTTGGTGGCAACAAACAAAATCAACGTACGGATTCAACTGATCTCCATATGATTGGTGGCATGATTCAAGGATTATTTGGTAAAAAGGATGCTGATATCACAGAAACCGTATATTTTGATATCTCCATCGGTGGTGCACCTGCTGGACGTATTGAAATGGGTTTGTACGGTGATGTTGTACCCAAAACTGTTGAAAACTTTAAACAATTATGTACCGGTGAACCTGGATTTGGATACAAGGGATCTAAATTTCATCGTATTATCCCCGAATTTATGTGTCAAGGTGGTGACTTTACTGTTGGTAATGGTACTGGTACGTTTTACATTAATTTTTGTTTCTTTGAGCTTTTGCATCACTGTATACATATATCAGACTTGTGACGGTTTGACAAAAAAGATGATTTGCAGCAATCACTTCTTACCAAAAACATATTCTTTGTGATTTCCTTTGTAATACACGATTCTCACCGTATTCATATATGTTATCCATACAGGTGGCAAATCAATTTATCCTGGTGGAAAGTTTGATGACGAAAACTTTGAGTTGGTTCATAATGGTCCAGGAACCTTAAGCATGGCAAATGCTGGTCCTAATACAAATGGATCACAATTCTTTATTTGCACGGCTGATACTCCATGGTTGAATGGTAAGCATACAGTCTTTGGTAAAGTTACAGATGGTATGCCCGTTGTTCGTGCCATGGAACGTACAGGGCAACCTAATGGACAACCACGTGAGAGTATTGAAATTACCGATTGCGGTAAGCTTTAGAAAACTAATATAATAACAAATAAGCGATATATGCACACACACATGTAGGTCAGTGCTGTGTTTCAGTACTTGTCCTCTATTTGTGCACCTTAGAAAACGAGATTGTTCAGATGATGTTGCCCAAAAGTGAAGGTTCTGTAAAGAACACAATTTTGTTTAGAATCACGTTGGCAGGATTACTGAAAGCACACCACTGAGGCGGAGAAATGTGATTTGAGGATTATTACACACAAATCGCAGTGGCGGCACCGTCGCAAGTCAAGAGTAAAATCATTTCCAAACGAACTCACACTCTTATCCTTGTATGATCGATTGCTGTATCATTGACTTTTTGAAAGAAAGTTCAGACCTTTATAGTTGCTATTCGACCGCACAAAATATACGTTGTCGAACTTTCTGGGAACTGCGCATATAATGTTGATTTTCTTCCTGTGCTGATGCTTCAAGAGACATGTACAGTACCTCTCTACTATGGGCCTGCAATCAAAGACAGCTCTATAACAATAACGACCTCCATGTGCGTCTCTGTCTTTGTGAAATCTTCCGACTTCTTGCCTTCTCTTTATTCACTCTTTGCACGTCTTAGCCGTTATAGATGGTATGTTTGTGTGTGTATTTTCTCAGTTCAAACCTAGTTGTACAATCTTTTCTTTGCTCGTTTTTTCGAAGTGATATTCTGTAACAGGCGAGAATAGAAAAATAGAAATAGATTCCAATACAAGATTTTTCTCGCATTTAGGACTACGAGAAAAATACATTATGCGTCGTCGCTCCAGTACAGTGTGACTATACATTCAACCATAAAAGCTCAAAATTGTCTAATGTGTTTATCTATCATGTCTCGCTCTTCCCCTTCACACACACACCAATTCTGTTTAGTAATTAAATTTCGTTCAATTTCTTTCAAACATCATTTTTGGATTTAGATTTCTTCTTCTTTTTCTTCTTCTTTTTCTTCTTCTTTTTGTCTTTGTCCTTTTTAGCTGATGCTTTCTTATTTTGGTCATCAACTTTTTGTTCAGTAGAAATTGTTGAAGAAGACGATGAAGACGATTGTATTGCTTCTTCATCATTGTTATCATTTTGGGATGAAATAATCTTCTTATTTTGTTCTTTTTCTTTTTTGGATAAAATCGTTTTAGCCATTCCTTGTCCATTCCATTCCATTTTAGATTTGGCATCTAATTCTTCCTTTTCACTCAATGATGATTCTGTCCTTGCCCATTTACCTGTAGCACGCCGTTGTGCTCTCATACCAAATCTTGCACCACCGGTAGCTTCAAATAGTTCTTCATCCGTATAATGTCGCTTTTTACTAGAAGGTTCTGATTCCTTTTTTCTCTTTTTCTTATCCTTCTTTTTTTTCTTTTTTGTTTTCTTAGCATCATCATCATCCTTCTCTTTTTTTTTCGATGACAATTTGGCTAATGTATTGGCTACATTATCAGCCCACCATTGTGGTTGTCCATGTTGACTCACTTCAGGATTTACATGTCCTAATCCAACATTATCTTGACGTTTCTTCACCGATATATGTGTGGATCGTCCTTGTCGATTTTTACCTAATCCAGTTCCTTCCGTCCAACCTAATTTTTTCAATTGACGTTGTGCAAAGTCTGATGTAGGTGCAGCTGCAGATTCATTTAGTGATGAACCTAATTTTGCACGTAATTTAGAGGTTGCCAAAGATGCTGCATAAGCCATTCTTATTATATAATATAAAAATAACTTTTTTCTGTTACTCCTTTTTTGTTTTTTGTCGACTGTGTGCAGCCAAAGGAAACTATAGATTTTGATTCAATAGATACTCTCTGTATATCCAGAAGCCCAAACGCGACGAAGAAGATGTTAAGAATAGAAGAAACCGTGGTGTGAGGGTTGATGGATGCAGGGTGTACCAAGTTCGTGTCGTTTCCTTGTCCTGTGAGTGGTCTTTGTGTGGGTGTTTTGTAATGTTCTTTCGGAGGTCAGTCTCTTGACTCGTTCATCAGAGAGTTTTTGCATTCTCGTCTTTCGCGGAGCGGTTTTTCTCCTTTTTTTTTCGGATGGCTCCCGAGCGATCGCCGCGCGCGTCTCCACGACGAGAGTCAGCCTTGACCGTTGTGAAGCGATGTATGTACAGTGTAAATAATGGTTTTGTAAATAATAAAATCAGTATCCGCCAATCTTTTGAAAAAGACATTGATTCTGCTGTCCTGGGCCGCGAACCTTGAACTGGTACAGTACTTTACCTGTAGTTTTTAGTCGCGATAATGATGAATAGTGAAAAAAATTGGATATTAGCCCAACCCCTACCAGGTAGTAAGAGTCAGTAGCTCCGAGTATCCATCGAGTGCGTAGAAGAGTTGGAAAAGAAAAATGTCTTTTTTCTAGGTCCAATGCTCATTGTGCACGACTCAAACCAAAAGGCTCTCTGGAGCTCTAGAAATAACCATAGGTAGGACAAGTAAACAACCAGTATTATACCAGATACGTACCAGGTACCTGGTAGATCTTAAGTTAAACCCCCAGGTAGCTAGGTACTATTCCTACCTGTACCAGGTACAGGTACTGTCCTACAGCTTACAGTAGTAGTACCAGGTACCATTTTTAGTGTGCCTTTCGAAAGGTACGAGTAGATTTCAGCTACATAGGACAATATGAACCCTGATAGTCCGACCTGGACATGGATGGACTAACTACAGTACGGTATGACAAACCACAAAGAACAAAAAGATCAAAAAAGAACACCGAAAAAGACGTTCATGTCCAATGTCACTGAGATGTCAGCTCATGTCACATGTCACATGCCAAAATTATGGCAGTGAATCGATGACCAAGTCTCTAGCTAGAGACTCAAGACTCAAGAGACAACCAAAAGTGAAACAGGAGACATCGACAGAGAAGCCCATCATCGCAGCAAAATAATACACGATGCAGAGGACCGGCACAGCCACAAAAAAAGATTTCTTTTCAGTTTAATGTTACATATAATATAATTTAATGCATGCTTCAATATAGTTTTTTCATTTCATGCTGCGGCAGCAAGTTTGGGTTCTTGAAAGGTTGTAGTATTCAAAATCATTGCCTTACGATCAACATGATGAAGGTACGTTGATTGTTCTGCATTGAATAGAAATCCTTCGCATAGACGAAAGCATGTTTTTGCCCTGCTGAAATCTGAAAGTTCCTGATAGATAACACCCGCGTTGAAATGGACGACTGCCTCCAAGGCAGGTACGTCTGGCAACAACTCTCTCACTTGTTGGTAAAGTTGGAGACATGTTTTCAAACTTGCACGACCTCTTGCACCGATTCGAATAGAGTGCAAGTGTAGTGATAGTGCAAAATTGAACAAAAGGGCAGCTGTAGCTTCGTTTTTGATTGCCAGGATTTCTGATGGTGAGACAATCAAGGGGCGACTGTAGATAAAAGGGGAAGAGCTTGATTCTTCCGGTTGGTCACATGATTGTTCTGACCAATTTAGGGCATTTGTTGGAAGTTTCTTTTGATCTTCTTGTTGTGCACTTGGAGAATTTAGTGTCTGCTGTTCTTCAGTTTTACATTTGCTCTGAACAACACGCAATGCATCACTGAAGAGAACTGCAGCTTCTCTGTAGTCATTGGCTTGAAGGAGAGAAATTCCCTCGTTGTTCATTTGGAAGATTCGATCGTTCGCTAGCATGTTTCAAATTTGACCTTCGACGTCTTGGGCTTGCCTGTTTTGTTTCGATTAGTTGTGAGCAAGCCTTTTTATTTATTTATTTTTCTGCGAAGCGAAATGATCAGGATTGAAACATAAAAGACAGTAAGTAAACAGAACAGAATCAGAACAGTGATACTGCGGTATTGTAATTTATAAAGGGCTTCTCTACTCGTGTTCCATGTGCTTAAACCAGATCAGTCAATGACATTGCGGCATATCAATAAGTCCAGGATTTTCTCTGTCCGTGTAGGATATACTCGTAGTCCTAGTAGGATCCCATACCTGGGACGGAGAAATTCAGTACAGGTACTATTCATTACAATAATTCCCAGGTACTAACTTTTAGACCACAAGACTGTTTGGTTCGTAGTATTTTGCTTTTAAAAGAACATTACAGACACAATACAACATGAACACAAAGAGTACGGATATTAAAAAGAAAGTCGTATCATATCTCAGTGAAGAACTATGAACGGCAAAGAAGCCGTTAATTTTTAATCGTGAAGACCATATTAGTACACTCTACCTGTAATTATTAATGTTCAAGAAAATAAGTACAGCAGGTAGATAATCCGCATATTTATTATTACTGCGGCATAGTAATATTTATGGGGTTCTCTTTGCTGTATCTTTGTGGGATACATAGGTACCACGTATACATTTGTATACAAAAAATGAACCTGTAGGTACAGCATCGACTATTGACAAGAAATAAGAATCCACATCGGAAATCTTGTTGATATTGCAGAATATCAATACACTGTACTGTACATGGTATTCACGTTTCCTGATTGTGAAGGGATATTATTCCATTTTCAACGATACCAGTTACGTTTACATACAGTAACTCGTACTGTCAAGAAGACTGTATAGTTCTTATTATTGTGCTCGATAAGTTATATTTCACCTATTTTCCATACCGGTATAGTAATTATTTAACGCACCATTTACAGTACTAGGGCTGTAAAAAGGAGCGCTGAAATAATAGTACGGTAAATAGTATTGGGATAAAGTACAAGTACTTATTACCGGTAGTATGCAATCTAAAGTACAAAAAGTAGTATCATTTTTACTATTAGAAACAATGGAAAGCAGTCATTGTTATCGTGAAAACCGCTTGTGAAAACTAAACACCAATCAAATCAAAATAAAAGTAAGTTAGAAATAGGTTTTAGGCCATACTAACCACATGTAGAGAATACCGTACAGGTACCATGACTTTGGGAAACCAAAAGAAGTTCCAGAAAATACAGTTCTGTAATAATGTTCATCATTTTTTGACACATTGACATCGGCAGGAATCTTTAAGGTGGATAATCCTACCTGTAAAACAATTTTCTACCAATCAAACTTGTTTGTACTTTTTAAAGTACAGTAAGAGAAGTATTTATTAAAGAATCGAATTGATAGCCCCCAGCAGCAGCACAGTTCCAAAAAATAATGATACCCAGGTAAGCAAACATCTCCAGAGTGACACAAAGATGTAAGACCTTAAAAAAAAAGTGTATCATTTTACTGATAAGTACTGTTCAGACCGAACCTGTTCGCTTCAGATTCTGATTCTAATCTTCTTGTCCAGTATACTTTATCTCTAGCTGACAAGGCCTCGAACTATAGGAAACATCGCATTCTTGTAATGACGATTCGTTTCAGCTTCCGAAGATACGTCATGGCGATGTCTTCGATGTCTTCAGTATATCTCTACAGAATAATCATTAAGGGGGTAGAACGTTTTTTCATTCAATCCTCGGCGTAAAATAAGAACCGTACCTCTCGGGATTGATTTTTCGTGCTTTTATGTAGACTTTTTAATATTTTTATTTTTTTTCGTTCTCAACCCAAACACCCTGAGAATGATCCATTTTATCCTATTCTTTGGTCAGAAGTGAGCACCAAATGTTTTAGTAATAACATATATTAGGTATATTCTGGCCTGAAATTGACCGGGAGAATTTTATTTTGTTACTTTAAAAAAAAACACAAAAATCTGTAAAATCATGATACTTATGCTATTATGGCAATTCCTATTTTCTGAATAGCTTCTTGGTCAATTTCTCA
>WKLE02002413.1:11760-21917 GCA_014885115.2 Asterionellopsis glacialis
GGGGGGGGGGGGGGGTTCGCCGAGGCATGAAAAAATACCATGAAAAAAAATTCTACCACCTTCATTTCTTTTGCAGACAGACGATAGTGTCCGTATTTTCTAGGTCCTAATACCATAGCAGAAATATGCTTTTATATATATTATTTATTAAATAAAACATTATTTTCTTTGCAATTCACAGATTCTGTTCCAACAGAAACCATGAAAATTCTCTACAGTAGGCACAGAGAACAATCTCTAATATTGGGCTCTAAGGAAACTTATCTCATGGAGACCCTCTAGGTTCTACTCTTTTTTGGCATAGTACCTGCTGGTTGGACCGTAGGACCGTCCTACCTGTAGGTCCCAGCAGAGTCTAATATGTCTGTAACCCTTGAAGTCCAGGACATTTCTTGTGCTTTGCTCCATACATTTGATATCTTTCATTTTAGAGGAAATACTACTGTGTCTTAAGGTCAGAACAACCACAACATACTTTATTACAATATTGTAATTGTAGTTTTATTATTTTATGGTATTTCATTGACAATCAAGAGATGGTTACTTTCAACTTGACCCAGCACACTGCTGTAATGAGCAAGAAGAACGTACAACTTTGAGCGATATGTTCTCTCTTGATTTGTGTAGTAGCAGGCTTGATCCTCTTGGATGATGTGACTTTTCTTGCCATCCCAAGGAAAGCCAATGTATGTTTGTGGTCTAACAAGCGATAATGAAAAGAAAATGAATATTGTAGGGTTTTGGCATATTGGAAAGAATTATCAACCATCTGATGAAAGTCAAGACTCATTTGTGATGAAGCAGAGAAGGGAAATCTTGAATTCTTATTTGTTCACTGATGGATTGAGATCAGGAGACTACGACCTTGCTTTGAATTATGTCACCCAAGAGATTCCTTCTGACAAAACAAAGGATTTCTTCAAGGAAAGCGGTTTGATTCATGAACACCATCCTGTAGTACTGAATAATATGGTGGAAGGTGAACAATACTGTGAATTTCCTACACTTATGGAACTCCACTCATTCTGCTTAGCACCAGAAAACAAAGAAACTATTGTCTTTTACATTCATTCTAAAACAAATGATGGTACCAGAAATCGGTTTGAAGACTATTTATTGGGAAATAACTGTGTAGAGTTTCTCAAGGATGCCCAAAAGCTAGCTTGTGGACCACTATATACAGGAACTGATGGTGGGGTTTGGAAACATTTTTCTGGAAATTTTTGGATGACAAGATGCTCTCATATAGATCAACTAAATAAACCATTCCGTACTTCATTTTTGGAAGAGCAAAAGGAACAGCACTTTTTTGGACCTGTTTGGCCTCCTTATGGTCAATTTTTTGCTGAATATTGGATGATGAATGATGGCAGACCAAGACAAACCAATCGAACATATTTGGAGTAGCGTCTCCGGCTCCTGGAATGATGAAAAAAAGCAAGTTTGTTCAGATAGTTTTAGGTTTTATGATGAAAAAAATGGTAATGATGTTGAGAAGTAAACTTGATTATACACCCTGCAGAAAAAAAACAATGGGGAGAATCATCCAAGCAAATGATGCAAAGATGGTGGGATAATAGACTATGTATTTCAGAGGAAGAGGACGTTTAGAGTATGAAAAAAATACGGAAGTACAACTTGCAGACACAAGTACACAAGTAGGATTTAATTAATATTCAAATATGTAGAAAAAACTAAAACTGACATCTTCCGCTTACTATACTTCAAAAGATTCATAAAGCACACCATACACAGTTTAAAAAAATTTGGGTTTGCTGGTAAACAAGCAACAAAAAAATTGATAGGACAGGTCATGTGTACGGTACTCATCAGATCATTCCTCGTCCTTTTGCTTGAGCAGACCATTATTTTAACCTTAACCTTCAACAATATATAAACCATCATTTTTCGTGGAATCAACACACTCATACTCCTATTGCTTGGGGTGGGATCGCCAAAATTCGAAAAATCTCCCAAAAAAGGCGAAACCATGTCCGAAAAAGCGAACCATCGTATTATTATTATTGATCACCAGTATCCACCACCGCACTCCACTAATGGAATGGAACCGAGTGTTCTCTAGAAAAGCCACACACAGAGACAGAGCATCAAGGTATAACGTAATTCTTACCACCTACTGTAGGACTACAGTGCCGCACCTTCTATATTCCCAACTTGCAAGAAGCAATTGGAAATAGTTGTCATTGCTAGTTTGTGAACGAGTTTTCACCAGATACATTGCATTAGGACAAGACAACAACAAGGACCAAAAATGATGAGACTACAACTCTTACTTAGAGCTGAAAAACTTCCATGTAAATCAACATGGAATAAAAAATCACCAAATGCACTAGCTACAGTTTCCGATATGTTAAATGTTGGGAGTGTCATGGGTGTCACTAGGAAACTCATTGGTAGGACAGAAATTGTTCCTCAAACAGCAAATCCTGAATGGGCTACTGTGATTACCATAAGTCATACGTCTGGAACACAACATCGATTAAGTATTGATGTCTTTGATAATAAGGCATACGATGAACAAGATTGTGCTTCCGTGTACAAGAAACGATCTGACCAACAAATATCAGAACATGAACCAGAACAACTTTGTGGTATTATTGTGGATGTAGAAACTATACTATCTAAAAAAGATCATGAGCTTACAGAAGGTATACCAGGAAGTAGTGGGAAGATCCATATAAAGCTGGAGCAATCTTTACTACCACCAGTGTCCTCCATAGTAGGACCCATCCACTTTCGATTTCAATTCCGGGGATACAAATGTACCAATACACGATTGGCACTTTTAAATTTAGACCGACCAGACTTTTTTGTTGAAATACGGCGTAAACAAAAAGGTGTGTCTCAAAATACATGGGGCCTAGTTTACAGATCTAAACGATGCAAGAGTACATTGAATCCACTGTGGGACAAGGATAGAATGGATATCGAAGTCTTGTGCAATTATGATTATAATCGTGAAATTCGTATATCCATTGTAGATCGCGATTCACAAGGGAAACGTACATGGTTAGGATCCTGTGATACCACCATGAAAGATCTTATGGATAGTGTTGCCGTAAGAGGTAACCTAGATCGTGATATGGCATTTGCATTAGTACGTGTGGATGATATGAAGAAGAAGCAAAAACGTGGTGAATTAGTAGTCCTTCAAGCGGAAATCAATGGTGACAATGGTGAGTATTCTTCCACATCTTTGTCTTCTCCTCGTGGATCACATACAAGCCATACAATGATGGCATCACCACGATCCTCTACCCGGTCGTCCGTAACTTCTATTCGATCTTCTGTCAATTCTCAAACGACTGCAGCAGAATCTGTACAAGTCCTTCCACCACCTGCTGTTGCATCATCGTCACCACGTGCAGTGCGCGTCCTTCAACCTCCACAACGAGAACCATCTGTCCCTACAGCTTTGGCAGTATCCATATCAGAAGCACGATATACCTTGGACGACTACGTAGGTAGTGCATCAAGTCGATGTCAACTAAATATGTGTGTTGCTATTGACTTTACCAACCACCACGGTACTCACAAAAATCAAGGATCTACATCTACACCATCTTTGAATGATTACGAATGGGTCATGAGTGTCATGGACCTCGCATTAAGTCCCTACCAAGTCAATACAGACTATCCTGTATTTGGTTTTGGTGCAGCAACTATGAATGGTCGTCGTCAACAACACGTACATGAAATATTCCAATGTGGACCATCCAAAACAGCCAACGGTGCTAATGGTTTAGTCAAGGCCTATCAAACATTTTTCAAAACTGGTCTTGAATGTAGCAATTATCGCATTGGATATAATAAAATTATACAAGCTTCTGCAGCTCACGCAAGGACTGTAATGGTACGTTCCTAGTTTTCTATATATATATATAAGTGTATACTGTTTTGTGATGTAAAATCATCGTGTCACTTGGGAGGAAAAAAATTTCCAGCACTTGCCAAAAAGTGAAAAGAATCGACACAATGTACTAACGAAGAAGTGACTCGATCGTCTTTTTTAATGTCTCAGCATGAAGCACAACAACAGCAACAACTTGCTTATACCGTGCTATTGATCTTAACAACTGGTTCAACAAAGGATATCCTAGAGGCAAAACAAACGATAGGTACGTTGTTTCATATGTTGTATGCGTTTTTCATATAGTATTTGTCGAAAGTTTTACTTGCATGATGGAAAAACAAGTATTTCAAAAACTGAAACTTTTCTATTCATTTTGTTTAATCAATGTTTTTCTTTTTTCTTTACCCTTTGCAGAAAGTGTCAGTAATGAACCAGTATCCATCATTTTTGTCAAAATGGATGGTGACAACAACAATGGCGGTGGCAGTTCTAGATCTGATACTTGGGACGATGTCAAATTGGATGTTCAATTAACCCGAAATGGGTGTCGCTCGTTTTGTTCCTTTTTACAAACTAGTCAATTTTCAAATCCAAGACGCAATTCACAAGGTTTGGCTACTTCAGCTATTGCACGTCTTGAAGAAAATATACCTACCTACTTTCTTGCTCAGAGTATCTACCCTACAGTATAAAAAACATTAGGACTACCTTGATGTAGAATATTTCAAAAGTTGAAATTTGATATATATGTATATTTAAATATTAGTTCGATTTGTCAATCCTTTCACTAAATGATGAGACCTCTCAACGCATGTATTTATTCAGGATTGACGGCTCACACTTTGTATATAGTGGTCAATCCAAACCTGCTAGAAAATAAACCATTTTAGAAGCCAACAATGAGTGTCAACAATCAAGTACGACAGAGTTTCTGGTTACAAGTTTTGGTGTCTCTAACTTGATAATTTTGTATAGAGGTAGTATTATTTTTGTTCTCTAAAAAACAAATTAAAATCACGGACTGTACTGTGTACTGTACAACAATCTACTTATTGAAAAGAAATACTATTGGGTTACATATTGTTGTTTGTTTGTATGTTGTTGTTGTTAACTCGGTCTCCGGGACGCCCGTGCGTGCCAATCGTGTGGTTTGTTTGTATGTATGTTACGTAACTACTCACGACACTTCATGGGAAGAGAACCCTGCTGGGGTCCGATAGTCAGTACCAGATTATATTATATAAATGTCTAATATGTACCTGGGGGTAGGAAGAGATTGGTGGATTTCGGTTCTGGGTTTTGGTATCATCTTTTATTATACGAGTAAAACCGATCAAATTCTTGTATATTCCCTTCTGATTATAAATACTTGTAAGCGAAAACGGAACAGTTGTTTTTTTGGATACACTATTTCGAAATGAATCTTTTGTAAATAATTAATACAATTTGCATATGAATTTCTACATATTATTGCGTACAGAATGTGGAACAGCTTGACTTGTGAGAAAGCACCGACGATCCCGCGATCCATCCTCGGCAGGGAACGCCAAGACAAAGATCCACAATAAAGCTGCTGTCTCTGGAGAATTCAGGAGCAGGTGGTCATCGTCTATAAAGGAAAACGTACTTACATCGAACAAGGACTATATATCTGGTTCAATATGCCGCCATCATCTTCATTATCGTTTCAATCCGAAACGGAGACAAAAAAGAAGAAACATGTTTCTTTTTGTAACTTCAAGTTGTTTTTTTGGATTTCCTTTCTTGGTGTCACCATGACATCTATCATTATTGCCAATGTTCCAGTAGAATATGCACTCCCCTCCAAGTATGTGTTACCTACACCAACACAGGAAGCTGATGTCACAAGTGGAGGTTCGTACAAGGATGATGCTGTTACCATTGCCTCAGGTTTAACAGCTACGTACGGTCCATTAGGATTCCCATTAGTTGTATCTCCCCAAAAGCAGCCACAAAACACCAACAGCAATTTCGATACCATTGACCAATTATGTGATTGGTTAAAAACTAACGAAGATTGGATTATGGAAAAATTGTATACTCATGGGGCTGTCTTGTTTCGTGGATTTACCAAGGCCTTGGTGACACCTACAGATTTTGAGAAATTTGCCTTAACGTTGGAACCGAATTTGGAAAAATCGTATTTGGGAACATCCACACGAAGTGTACAAGATGGTACGACCTATGTTCACTCGGCTTCCGATTATGATGGCTGGAGGATTATTCCAAGTCACCTGGAAATGTCCTTTTTACCAACATTACCAGCCAAGATATTTTTCTATGCACATGCACCCAATGAGGGGATTGGTGGTGAAACACCCCTTGTTGACTTTCGACAAGTGTATCGTGATATGGACCCTCAAGTCCTTGCAGAATTTAAGAAACGTGAAATCAAGTATATTCGCAAGTATCATGATATTACACAGGGTCCATGTTATGACTATTTCATCCATAAGGATTGGCAATCCATGTTTGATACCTACAATGCTACCTTGGCAGGAGAACGAGCCAAACAAGCAGGTTTTGATTGGAGTTTTGATGAGCAAGATACAACTGCCGATACACCCAACGATACATCGACAGAATCGACAACAACGACGACGTACAAGGGTACTATGAAATTAGTTCATTCGTTACCACCTACACGTATCCATCCACACACAAAGGATGAAATTTGGTCCAACCATATCAATGTATTACACGCGGATTCCATTCCCGCTGAATTTGCATATTCGGCACAACACTTGCGATCATGGAAATATGTATTTATTTATTATGCATTTGAAGTGTTGGTGTTTCTACAAAAGTATTTACAACATGGTGGTGACGTTAGTGAAATGGGACATCACGTGACACATAAAGATGGTACTACAATGAACATTCAGCATATCAATCATATCAAACAAACTGTTTGGAAAAATACAATTGTATACAAACATCAAAAGGGTGATGTAGCATTATTGGATAATTATCGTGTTGCTCATGGAAGACAACCCTTTAAAGGTCCACGTACTATCCTTACTGCATGGCATTGAACAAAAAATATGCAAATATAAAGTGAGAGAGGAATGACTGAAAAGAAAAAGAATCTACACATTACCGAACGTCCATGCACTCATTCTTTACAATAATTTTAAACTAAATCATAAAAGTTACATAACAAGGTAATTAGAGAAGTTACAAATGGAACTAACAAGTTGTTGAAGCATCTGCATTGCGACAACATGTAACGACAAAGGATATCATACATATTATTGTCAAAGGACTTAACAAAGCATTATCTGTAGAATTTTTTGCGGAATCTTTCCTGGAGTTCGTTGTTTCCCTCCCATTTATTTCAAAAACTGTATTTACATACATATTTATTTCAATTCTCCAATCCTGCTTCAGCCCCTTCAATCATGGTAGCTGATATGACATCATAAATTCTTGCCCATGCAGTTTTAACATCATGTGTAAAATCATCACCCAAGGCCTTTTCTAATGTGTACATGAGGGATCGTCCCACGACTGCATAATGAGCAGGCAATGCACCGTACTGTGCATGTTTGGCACCCAAGTTACGTAGTATGTTCAAAAGTGGATCCAAGTCTGGTTCCAACATGGATATGGCGACATCGACAGTTCTAATCACTCCTGTAGCATGTTTAATAAATGGTTCTGATTTGAATAATTCTTCGGAATTAGGTTCAAAGTCCTTGGCAAAATGAAACATTCCTGTGACGCCCGGTGCAAGTTCAAAAATTCGACGAAATAATAATTCACCCGCCACCTTTTCATAATCTGGAATTTTCTTGACAATTCTCCAACTATCAATTACTTTGGCTGCCATTTTTTTTTTTCGAATCCCTGGGATATGAATATATTATATTGGGTTTTGGTTGTGCGTTTTCTAAATGAAACGACTTTTGTAAGGCAAATGATGTATTTCCACCAAATTTGAAAGCAACGAAAGATTGATCTATCTAAGATTTCAACACAAAAGACAAGATGAACAATATCAATGACAGAAGATACTGATATAGTTTAATTGTCACTGAAACGGAATGACAATGTAATTGATTGAAGTGGATAGTCGTGTCTCTAACGATCCGTTTTGTATTGTTGTTATGCCACCTTCAAATATGATGGGAAATAAGATTTTACACTCTACTGGACAACAATGGATACTGCATGGAGTGCGTGTTCCGCGGTAAAACCTTACCAGGTAGTTCTGGTAATCTTCTTTGCTTGGGTGATACAGTATGCGGAGATCCTGCACAGATACTTCTTGATAGATTCGCCAGCAGATGTCATTCTTGCTCTAGGAGAATTCTACACTCTAGAACAATACTAAGTAACCAAAAGCGAAAGTCAGTCTCAGTCATAATTGTTCATATATGTAGATACATTTAAAAGAAATCGTTTTGTGGGTATTCTGCTCATATTACTTTAACGTGAGAAGAAATAATATATGGATCTGGTCACGGTTCTGACATAATCCATGTGCGACAAAATTATCATATTGTTAAATAAATTACTGTACTTTACTCGTAAACTTCTCTTAATACATGTGCGAGTACAGTACACTGAAATTTATATGTATCTGTGCATTGTTCTTGATCGTGGATACTACTACTGTTGACAGGTAGAAACGTGACCAAATTTGTTTCATATTATTGATATAGCCCCATCTTGGCATGTTTCTTATCTTTCATGTATGCATGAAGATGAGTGTGAGATGGAATACAGTAGTTCAAGAAATAATCATAATCATAAAACAAATTCAAACTATATATGTCTTTCTATTATCGCCCTAACAATGCATCCACAAAGGTTCCTCCATACCTTTCATTGTATTGTTTGACAAATACAAAACTTGTAGTCAACCAAAATGTTAATACCGGCAAGGCAAATATTATAGAATCCATAACTTCATCACGTAATGACACAAGTCCTACTTCTTCGGGTGTCACAACGACAGGACATGGTGTGACAAGAACAACATCATTACCAAAAGTACTACTATTCACATTTTTTTGATCATGATACATTGGTGAATACAATGTTATATATCTTGTATATCCATTCGGAATGGTAGTAGTAGAAGAAGAATCGACTTGTAACGTATCTAATTGTATTTGTTCGACAAGTTGTGTTTCCGAATTAACTCCTTGTAAATAAATGGATTGTAATTCATAACTTTGATCCATCCATATTCCTAAATTGGGTATATCAGCCTTGGCAATTACAATAGAACCCTTTTCCATTATTGGATTCATACCTGTATCCAATAATCCACGAAGAGTACGTCCTAAATTAGTATCTGTAGTTGTGGTTGTGGTTGTAGTTATAGCAGCATTGATGTTGTTGTCATTATTCGTATTGGGTTTGATATTACTATTCATATTCTCATCCATGTTGGATGAAGGATCAACATTATTATCATTAGTATCTTTACTAGTAGCGAAACATTGTGTATTCTTTGAATTTCGACTCATAATATTCCAGTCAACACGACCTCCTCTTTTTTGGTATTTTTTGAAACACATTTCATTCCTAGTGCTAAAAGGTGATGTTGGATCAACAAGACATGTCCGACCAGAACTTCTCCTTCTCGTCTGCCAACACCTATTACTCATACTACTACTACGGCGAGATATGGATAAGCCAGAAAATGCCAATGTACAATGATGATTAGCAGTCGTGGCCATGAGACTCCAACCCAAGAAGATCCAACATGAGACGAGTAATGATGTAACAGTCATCTTGTTGTTGCTGTTGCTAGAAATTAGTTTCCTTGTTGTTTGAATCATCATTGATTGGTGGTATTCACTGAATACCGTACTGGACAAAAGTTTTAATTCGACTCGTATTTATGCTCAAGTTTCTCGTCTCTCTGTTGGACTACTAGTCAGTATCAATACAGAGCGTCATTGTTGTGGACCCTCAAAGAACCGACCGTACCCACCGAAGCGCAAGCTTTTTTTCTTTTTGATCGTAGAGCTTTTTCTTTGGTAGTTTCTTTTACGTATTTTTCTACATGGGAACTTGAAGGATCTTGTGATTTTGAAAAAATGGGGTCTTCTTTTGTCCTTTGGTTCTCTCTCACGAGGGGTGTTTTGATTGGGAACCATTTTATAAATGTTGTCAGACAAACAGATAGTTTCTCTGGACCTAACTGCCTACGGTACCGACATGTCTGTCCTCCCCAACACATTTTCTCGATTTTTTTTGCTGAAAAAAGTACAAGGACAACTCTACTAACAACAAAAAGGGATTC
>WKLE02002416.1:9884-30268 GCA_014885115.2 Asterionellopsis glacialis
TCGTCATGGTGTCACTGGTACACTTTCACATATAATCTCAGGCGTTCGTGGTTCTTTGGAACCGTCACTAAGCAACTTGATCTTTTCCTTTAATGACTCTATTTGCTGTATTTGCTTGAGGTTCTCTTCTTCAAGATATAGAATTTCTTTATCTATGTCTTCCATACTATGTTCATCAGCGTAGCTTTCGTCGTCATCTTCCTCGTCGTCTTCGGAAGAATGACTTCCTTCCTCGTTGTCATCTTCAACTGTTTGTTGTTTTGGAAGCATCTCACTCAATTGACTCTCAACACTTTTGAGTTTTTCTTTGTAACTTTGTTCAATTGTACGTTTTTCATCATCAACAACAACCAATTCATTCATTAATTCCAATTCTGTTTTACAATTTTCTTCAAAATTATTTGATATGACATCTCGCAGTGGTTTGATAATCATGACACAATGCTCCTTCAGCATTTCCATTTCTTGATCGAGTATATACATGGCATGCATTGCACCGCATAATTGTGATTGTATGCGAATGACATAATTCGATTGTACAAGTTCAGGCATAGTATCTCTCATAATATCAGCATACAAATGTAATGTTGAACTTTGATGTGTCAATTCACGATTTTTTTTAGATAAGTCTTTTTGTAACTTGGCTTGGGTTCTCTTGTTTTCAAAAATTTGCTTTGCAAATGTCTCAGCTGCTTGAGCAGATTTATCCTTGGCTATTTCTAAATTCTGTTTCATTAGTAACTTTTTTTCCTCTTGCACTTTTATTTTCCCCTTTATTTCTTTTATCCTTTCTTCTCTTTCACCCAACATTTCGTGTAATAATGCTTCCTCCATGATTTACTTTTTTTCAGTTTTAAATTGTTATTTATTTTTGCTATCTCCTTAGTTATTTGACAATCGAACTTGCAATTTCTCAACACAGGAAGCTATCTGTTTCTTGTCCCGCAAGTTTGCTGATCTCGCAGGCAGATAAAGTTGTCTTGGTGATGAGTGATGAGACTCGTCTAGTGCGGTCGTAAGCCTGTTGGAATCTGATGTCGTGCTAATCAACGGCGCCTTGCGGAGATGCCAACGGCAGGCGATTGCGATAATGACTGACTGTGTCTCTCCGACTACCGTACGAACACATCTTTCTCAGACTTCGACTGGAAGCTGTGTCCGAGTACAAGGTACCTGTACTCGTACAGCGCATTTGAGTCCTCTCTAGTCCTAAAGTCTATCATACCAGGTACAGTAGGTCCTACCTGGTACAGTAGGACTTGCTCATCTTGGGTCAGTATGAGCATTGTGTAAAGTAAAATTAACCCTAATTTTTATAAGTAGATTGATTTGATTTTAGTCGTGTCTGAAGGAGATTTTTTGTTTTCTGAATTCACATCATGTACGATTGAAATTCCGAAAAAAATTGATTGGACTGCGTTCCCGGTTCTTGCATTGTATCCTAGTACTAGGAACTCTAAGGGCCTACAGGACTACCTGTATCATGTTCATAGGACAACCAAGGGCTTGTACTAGGTCCTATGTGAGACATCAACCCCAGGTAGAATGAAAATTCCCAGTAGGGTATCCATGATAATAGAAGCATTCTTAAGTACCTTTTGATACTTTCAGTAGAATACCAATAATAACCATTTCATTCAGGTAGGACTATACACAGTAATTTTTCAGAAAAAGCTTGGCTGGCGCGAAGAAGCGAACGTTGGGGTCGAGTAAGGAACAGAGAGTACAAGAGCACCATCTGTATCAATACCTGCTGTACAGGTCGGTATTTTATTATTGATTATTTTTTATGCAGGTATAATATATGTAGAATGAATTTCGGAAATTGAGTCACTCTATCATGACGTGACTTAGATGCGGAAGTCATATTGCTAAGTGTTGCTGTCGCATGCTTCCTCAATTTTTTTACTTCATAACGGACAGATGTATTAGGCCTACCTGATGGAGTACTTTCTGTATCAATGTAAAAAGTTTAGTTCTTTCTACGACTAAAAAGTTGTATTAAGTATTCTAAAAATATAGCCCTGCAAAGAAACATCTATTATTGTAATATGGGTTTTACAGAATATTTTGTCAACACGCTTGCTCTCCAGTACGAGTACCGTTGTAGATCCTCTAGTCGTGTCTGTTCCATCACCGGTCGTTTCTCTTTTGCATTTCTGTTGTAGGACCGGTAGGTCGTACAATAGAGTGCAGTAACTTTTTATGCATTTTTTCTATCGACACAAAATTATTATTTTCCCTACCGTACGGGTACATGAATTAGTTAGAGCTAAAACCTCAGACTCTCTTACCAATCGTCAACTTTTATGTGCACTGCTGAAAGAATACAGCATTGTTCTTAGACGACAACGTCCAGAATAACAAACAAAATCATGATTGTGCTAAATGAAGATTACAACGAAATGATGCCAGTTGATTTGACAGACACAACTGCAGCTATTACCCTGTCGGCTAAAATGTTTTCCAGAGAAATGATTGATGAAACACCTAAGGAATTGCAAAGAATTGATATATCAGACATGCAATGCTCTTCTAACATTCATAGTCGACATTCAAATATCAGTCTTTCATCAATTACCACAGCATCTACTAGAAGAAGCTGTGAAAACCAACAAGTACAACATTGTCGGATACCCTTGTCTACTGAGACAACACCATTACGAGAAATACAACAGAACAAAAAGAGAGAAGTCCCAATATATATACCTAAAAATTGGGCTACCGCTGGCTTCAGACAGAGTCTTATGAAACAGCAAAGAGAACCTTGTAGTAGTAGCTTTAATCGAGAACCAGTAGTATTCCCAAATCAAGACGATCTTAGCGACATTAGTACATTTGATGAGAAAGATGATGACACTGACGGAAATAAGAAAAATGCGAGTGGAAAAAGTGCATCATCAACAATGGTCGAAAATCTGTTCGAATTAGTTTCGTCTGTCGTCGGAGGACGAAAACCTCGAAAAGTGGATGGTGATCACAAGAAAAATTCGATTGCCATAAAGGATGACGACAACTGTTCCATCCATCATGATTCAATTATTGGTAAAGATATAATAATTTGCACTTCCTCGATGAGCCTGTCACAAATTAGAGAAAAAAGTAAATAAGGCAGATGAGGAGTTTCGTATCGCCATCACTATATTGTGAGATGATCAACCAACAAGCTTGCTAAGGTGCACCAACACAAGGGAAAGTTTCCAATAAAAGAATCGACATTGAGCCATACCAATACGAAACTGAGTAATCACTAATTTGACTTGCGCATGTAAATTTATTAGAGCATATTAGACAATTTTGATAAATTTGAATTTCTCTTTTATAGAAGGTGTATTTTATTCAATGAAAAGTATGAAAAAGCACAAATCAAGTGTATGGAGCTTCCTGATTGGTTTACGTTGATAATAGAATACCAATGTGCCACAGACTATTTTTCCTCGTCCTCAATCTGAATATGCCCCTTTAGGTCTTTCGCTGTTTTCGTGGCTTCTTCGGCGAATTCAATATTTTCTCCTCGTCTTCAAGCTGAATAGGACCGTTGAGTTCTTTCACAGTTTTCGTGGCTTTTTCGACGAGTTCAATAGCTAGCAAGCAGATCTGATGTTCCTCTTCGAGAGCCTCTTTTATCTCTTCATTCTTTTTCTTTTGTTCTTCCTCTTTTTCTTTTTTCTCCTTTTCTTTCTGCTGCTTGACAGTTTCCATTTGAGAAACCTCGGCTGCAATAGCTTGCTCTAGATTCGCAGTCAGCTTCTCCAACTCACTAACTTCCGCTTGAGTTGCGGTCTTGGATTTCTCACAAAGATTCTGAAAGTTATTCAAAGACGATTCTACTTCTTCGATCTCTTTACGGACTCTTTTCTCTTCTTCTTCAATGGTGTCTAATTCTTTTGTGGCCTCGTCTAACGCACTATCACTTTTCTTAGTGATAACTTGGGATTTTTGGCCAAGCTCATTGATTATTTCTGCAAGACTTTCCTTCTCTTTAGTGAGTTCCGCTTGCTCAATTTGTCCTGGATGAATCTCGTTGGTCTCCATCTTATCATTTGCTTCCTTTTTGGCTTTTAAAGTCAAGGCTAAGTCCTGTGCTTCCTTCAAAGCGCCATCTGCTTCCTCGCACTTATACTCTGCATTTGCCACCTTCTCTTCGGACAAGAGCAATTCCTTTTCTGACGTTTCTATCTCTTTCTTGACTTTTTCGCGCTTGAGCTTCACTTCGTTATGGGCTTTTCGAATGGATTCGAATTCAGTGATCTGTCCATTAAGACGTTGAATATCATCTTCCAAAAATGAAACCTGCGCTTCTAAATGCGAATTAGAAGGAAGACTACGAAGTTCTTCTTCCGCAGCAGCAACACGCTTTGCAAGCTCCGCTTCTTCTGTTGCATGCTTTTTCTTCGCAGCTGTGAGCTCTTTTGTCTGATGTGCGACGAATAAGAAAACGCAAAGACAAATTGATTTTGAATGTAAGTTCCTAGATACATACGAAAAGCAGGATAATACAATAAAAGCTAGCAATCACTTTTAGTGCACACCTTGTCTGCAATCTGTTGTGCGTACTCTCCACACTTTGCTCTCGCATACTGCACAGCTTCCTTGATGCTACGTTTTCTTTGAGACTCAGCTTCTTTTTCCTTTCTTTGTGCATCCTCTTTGTTTTGTGCATCATGGAGCCTTTCTTCTAATTTTTCGGTCTCGATTCTATTGGAAATGATTTGTGCTTCTTCTTCATAGGACAAAGCTAAGGCCTTCATTTGGTTGAGTTCATCTGTAACTTTCGAAATCATATCTTGCAACTTCTTCTTTTCGGCGACTTTTTCTGAAAGATAGATTTCATATTTAGCAATGCTTTTAGTAGGATCTTCACCATTCCCTGTTCCGTCTTCCAGATTGACAAAGTTTTCATTTGTACGAGAGGATAAGGATGACGTAAGTGTACTACCTGTGATATCGAAGAGTGCGAGAACTTGTGTTTTCTGCGTTTCTCCCATGCGCTTGCGGACCTGCTCGTTCATACTTGCTGCGTCGAATGCATCTCCCATGGAACGTCGCAATCCTTTCATTTCCAAGTGAGCATGAGTTTGGTCTTTGGAAAGTAAAGATAATGTCCGCTCCTCGGCCTTGATATTAGCCTCGAGTTCACGAATGGAACCATCAATTTCTTCTATTTCGGCACGAATGGAACGACGCAAATCTTCAGACACATTTACCGAGGATCCCCAAGAAAGAAAGTATGCATCTGTAGACATGGTGTGATCCGGTGCGCTTGCAGCTGATGTTGAGGACGAGACACCATTTCGGTTTGGAGGGGCAGCAGATGGAATCATGGTGAGGACAAATAAATGAAATCAATACTTTTTTGTAGATGGCAACTGATCAGTGTATGACGAAATATTTATTTTCTCGTATCTTTTAGCACGGCGGCGAAAGGAAAGAAGTGTTACGGGTCTTTTTTAGTTGTTTGTTGTTGGTTTTTTTTTTTGCCAACATGAAGGAGAAATACTACTCAGCACTTCTGCTAGAATGCGTTGTACTTACTAGAGGCCGCGGTGAGAAAATCAAAAACTCATTAATTTTCGCGCCAAAACACCCTTGCAGGTCGGTACTGTGAAAATGTCTGTAAAAAATCAAGCTTTTTCGAGGTTTTCTAAAAAAAGAGATCGAAAAATGAAAGCTCAAAGCTCGACAATGTCTGCAGACAGTCTTAGAGCATCTCTATTCTACGCCTGCCCAACCATGAACGAGTTGGACTTGGGTGGTAATGTGGTAAATAAGTAGAAACTTTGGTGGTATTATACAACAGGCGACGGATCAAGGCAAAAAAGATTCTTCATTCACATCCTGGAGCACAAAACGAGAAACGACACGACTGCAGCGGCGAGACCATAATACTTGCTAAATCCCAAAATACAAACACTCGGGAGGACGGTAGACAAACTGCCACTGCTGCAATACATTCAATTACTTCGGTTGTAGGAGCTCTGTAGATCGAGGCGTCCGCTCAATGAAAGTTCGCGTTTGTTTGGACGGTCTTTGTTAATACAATCTAGACAGTTACCCGGTAGAATTCAGAGTATAGAGCACAAAAAGAAAGAGTGCGGAAAGACCAAAATTAGCAAGAGACAGTCAGTCGGTCGGTCAGTCAGCCAGTCAGAACCATCAAGATGAGATTTCTTTCCATGATGACGATTCTACTTTTAGGAGCAATTGTGGCGCTTGTGTTTTTCAACTTGTATCACCATTCTTCACTCTATTTGGTTTTCCAAAATATAGATCAAAATCATTACATTTCAAAACAACTTGAATCCTTTTCACTATCAACGGCGAACGACATTATCAAAAATAATACAAACTCTAACGGAAGGCAACGCCGAAATGAAAATCAAGAGCACAAACAAATCAACATGACTGATATATTAGCAAAGGCTGCTGCCAAGGCCGTGGCACACTCAAAGATGGAAGAACAAGAGTTGCCGAAACGAGAACAACAATACAACATGACTGCGTCCAAAAATTCAAAGGCTCATGCTTTGATTACAAAGCAAAGTAACAAACAGCAAGAGCAACAGCAACATAGAGTAGCAGGTCTTTCCTGTCAGAACTTTGGTGGTCCATCCGACGATATTGCTTCTGAAATGGTCTATTGGAATGATATACCATCCGATTCAACTTTTATTAGTCCATTTAAAGAAACTGGTGCAAAGACAAAGTACTTGACATTTGAACCTGATGAAGGTGGATGGAATAATATACGTATGGCCATGGAAACAGCTGTAGCTACAGCCCATGCAATGGGACGGACACTTGTCATGCCACCGGAACAAGGCATTTATTTGTTAGGAAATGCTAGAAACAATGCCACGCAACAAAAACATAAGTTTACCTATAGTGACTTTTTTCATTTTGAATCCATCATACAAGAACATCCAGGTATTGATATCATTAGTACAGAAGAATTCATCCAACGTGAAATTATATCGGGAAACATCAAACATCCCAAAACAGGAAAGATCATGATACCACCTACTTTTTCCTCACTAAAGGAAGGTCAAAATTTAAAAAACTTGCGAACATTCTTACGCAACTTGGGTACCATGCCTAAATGGAATTTTGATAAATGTATAGCTGTCTTTCCTAAAGGTCCAGCAGGACAATCGACAACAACAAGTCAACAATTCTATGACATGAAAAATGAAATATTAAACGAAAAAAATCAAAATCGATGGAATCAATATACCAGCAAACCTACTCCTGTGAATGCATCTGTCATTGATAGGATGCGTGAGGCATTAGCACATCGGACAGAACTATGTATCTATGATCAAGTGCTCCAACAAGCACCTGTCATACATTTTACAGGCGATAATGCAAGTGGTGCACGCATGCTGGTTCATTTTTATGCCCTACTATTTTTTGAAGATTGGACACATGATTTATGGTCCAAACGATTTATACGTGATCATGTACGGTACATTGATGAAATCCAATGTGCAGCTGCACGTGTGGTTCATGAAATGAGAGAGAAGTCTACGTTGGCGGGATATAATGGTACATTTGATTCGTTTCATATACGACGTGGTGATTTTCAATACAAAGAAACACGTATTGAAGCATCGGTTATCTACGACAATACGAAATCATTATTGGAGGAAGGATATCCTACTTATATTGCTACTGATGAACGGAATAAAGCATTCTTTGCTCCCCTGGCGCAACATTACAAATTATTTTATTTGGATGATTTCCAACATGTCTTGGAAGGGTTTAATACCAATTACTATGGTATGTTGGATCAATTAATAGCATCAAGAGGAAGGACATTTATTGGGACTTATTATTCAACATTTACAGGATACATTCATCGATTACGTGGGCATCATTATCAAAAACATAAATTACCTGGATATGAAAATGGTACATTGAAGGGGTATTATTATGTTCCTCGACGTCATATTCATCATATGGATCAATATATGGCCATCTCACCACCCATGTGGGCACGTGAATTCCCTGTAGGATGGCGTGATATTGATAAAGGAATTGGCAGTAGTAATAGTAGTAGTCGAAAGGAAGAAGGACTAGTACAAGAAATTAGTGGCAGCTAACACTACCAAGAATTGATAATAATAACAAATGGCACCACCACCGGAGCCATCATTGTTACTAGAAAATAAAAAGTATTAGATATCATCTCATCATAAGGTAGCAGGTCTTTTCGAGAGAGACATGTTTTTAAAAAAATTGATAAAGAAGTACGGTGGCCACAGCACATGCACTGGGACAGGTACATAAAAATATTGAATGAAAACGAGCAGTGTATCTGGTGGGACATGATCAAGAACTCTGAGTCAATCGAGGAGGAGATCAAGCCCTGCCTAGTAAGATTAACAGCCAGGTGTGAGCAATTTATGTGATTCATTTAAAAATCACAAGAAACCATTGTTCAAGGTTCTTCATGACTATCACATAGGTTTGCATACTTGCCTTTTATCTTTCTGTAATGTATTGTCAGTTGATTGTTGCAATGTCTTACTGTCCTGTCATTCATTTTGATCTCGTCATCGCCGTGATGAATTTTGTTCATTTTTGACTGCTTCAATTTGAGGTTTTTTTTACTGTTCTTTGGGATGTTGAAAATGTCCAGAAAGAAGGACCGACTCAACATGTACGTACGTAGACATATACCAGTAGTTTTTCCAGTCGATCAAAAAGAAGATATGCCCATGACAAGCTAATTAATAGGAATTTTATCAGGAGGCTTTTTAATTTGCTGTCCAATCAAATATCAACAATGATACTTCGGAATATCATTGGAAGAAGAAAAACTATATTTAATATCATAAATACGATTACTTACTACTTACAGTACTATTGTTTCTTTACGATCATTGGGATTGCACTGACTGCTTAGCTTCGCTACTGTGGAACAAGGCGGCTTTACTGTCCGTTTTTGCAACAAGACATCACACAATTATTACGCGCACCAAGGTAGGACATATATCAGGTATATAATACAGGTACAGGTTCATACACACATTCAGCACCGTTCTAAAAGTAATAAATAATAGGTTTACATTCCGATACTAATATTTTTTAGGTATCTAAAACTAATATACACCAGGTAAAGGTAATTTTTCGATAGCGATTATAGACAGTAGTAATTAGGACCTGCTTTACCTGATATAACCGGGTACTTTCTTTCCAGATGAGTTATTAGAGGTCCTAGTAGAACTCACCATTGAAACATGTTCTTTTTTCATTCCGGCATGCATTATCCCAGGCTAGTCCGCAGGCGGGGTTATATATAAAAATGTATACAGGACCTGTTCATTATTATAATATTATTTCACTTGTAGATGTACCTGGTTTCTGTTTTGTCCTTGAGAGTCGTACATCTGTCACGCTCTATATATTATATCTGGTACCGGGTACAGATACTGTACAACAGTCGATAGTTGAAGATCGGTTCAGTAACAGGTGGAAGAGAACTCTATTAGTCTACCTCTACCTACCTGTACCTGAGGTAGAGTCTGGTACTGTACCTGGTACATAGAACGGTACTTAAAGTGTATCACGAGTACCTGGGACCAAGAAGCATTGACACCTACTGTACATATACTTAATTGACTGCACTCCTAGACAGGACAAGTCCTCTGGTCCTAAGGTTTTAGATAGAGAAACACACTCAAATGTGATTTCAGATTTAGCGCTACTGTAGACATCTTGAAACTTCAAAGTTCCGTTCCTTCTTCGAGAAGAAAAGGGTGGGGATCGAAACCGAAACACAAATATTTATCCGCTCACCGTAGAGAATCTAGAGGCTGGGTGCGTACCCGGTAGGAGACATCTGCGACCTACCTCATGCCCAGAGGGAAGCAACAACAACGAGAATACCGGGATTCTAAAATAGATTACAAAGAGGATGCCTAGATTTTTCTCTTACAATTCATCAGCAGGGATGAGCGACCTATCTAACCTTTTTGAAGACTGTCTGCAGCTTAGCGGTGACGGAGAGAACAATGATGAATCTCTGCGCTGCATCTCCGAGAAGCTCCAACTTGAAATTGAAGCCAGCAGATGGGATACTAACAAATGGTTCTTAATCTATTCCGCAGCTCTAATCTTTTTCATGCAAGCTGGATTCGCGATGCTTTGTGCGGGATCCGTTCGTATGAAGAACGTTCAAAACACGATGCTTAAGAATCTCCTAGATGCATGTGGTGCGGCGCTTGGTTTCTTTTCGGTGGGATATGCATTTGCTTTTGGGGGCCAATTTGATAGAGATGACACGACATTTATTGGTTCCACCAATTTTTTCATGATGAATGTAGAAAATGAATCATATTGGTTGTTTCAATTTGCTTTTGCAGCTACTTCCGCAACGATTGTTGCCGGTACACTTGCAGAGCGTTGTCAAATGGTTGCGTACTTGTGTTATTCTGTCCTTTTGACGGGTTTCGTGTATCCCGTCGTAGCTCACTCGGTATGGAGTAATAATGGATTCTTAAGCGCATTCAACAAGGACCCGTTTCTAGGTGTTGGTGTGATTGATTTTGCTGGAAGCGGTGTTGTTCATGTTACCGGAGGCATTACAGCATTATTTGCTACTGTCATCTTGGGACCACGAAAGGGACGTTTTTATGACACCAGAGGAAATCCTTTACGAAAACCCAAGCCATTCCCAGGACACTCAGTCGCGTTACAGGTAAGTCGTTCGATTAACCTAACTGGAGTATGTTTGCAAAATTGTCTTTTTTCGAATCGATTCGCCCTTACCTGTTTTGCAATCTGTTGCATATTTGAACGACAGATGCTTGGAACCTTTATTCTCTGGTTTGGCTGGTATGGATTCAATCCCGGATCCGCTCTTACCATTTCAAATATTAGAGTACAGGGCGAAGTAGCTTCTCATGCTGCCGTAAATACAACACTTTCAGCAGCATCAGCCTGCGTCGTGGCTTTATTTTCCAACCTTATAATCAAAGAACGATTAAAGGGAGAAGCGCAATTTGATCTTATCAAGGCTATGAATGGATCACTTGGTGGACTCGTTGCCATCACAGCAGGTTGCTCCGTTGTAGAGCCGTGGGCTGCCGTCGTTATTGGCACACTTGCCGGTTTTATTTATCTTGGTGCCTCAAAGCTTCTAATAATGTACAGGTTGGATGACGCTGTTGATGCAATTCCAGTCCACTTGTTCAACGGAATCTGGGGTGTGTTGGCTGTTGGATTTTTTGCATCTCCTAGCAAAATGTCATTAGTTTACGAAAACGACGACCATGTAGGGTGGTTCTACTCGTGGTCAAGAGGAAGTGGTGATGCTTCTCTCCTTGCATGTCAAGTTTGCGGTATTCTTTTCATCTGTGGATGGGTGATAACAATCATGTTTCCATTTTTTATCTGGCTAAATTATCTAGGTTGGTTCCGTGCCGACTCATTAGAAGAACTGGTTGGATTAGATATTAGCTACCATGGCGGTAGCGTATCAAACCCAGAAGAAGTAAAATCGGAGTACATGGAGGCCTTTAAAAGACAGAAACAACTGAGACAACGTAAAGGTTCACGCCAACCACAATCCGGAGAAACCACAACGGATGAGGAAAATGGAAATGGTGCAATACCAGAAGACATTCCAATGTAGAAGAACCCTTTTAGTGGGAATTGGTTTTTCTACTCAATAGCAATCCGATGTGTATAGAGATATACTTGGATTCGTTGTTTTAGTTTTTAGCGCGTATTATATATATATTCCAGATAACTTTATAGACTGCTTTTTAAAATGATTTCTCTTTGATCAATATCCAAATACTGTTTTCAATCAATAATCATACTCTACTTCAGGCCATGATACTTATACAAGGAACAAGTGCAATTTGATTGCAATAGATCCAAACTATCTCATAATTATTGAGAGTAAAATGATGTATTGCAATGTGTTTTTTGAGATAGTTGATGCATGGACATTATTACATTACATTATAAATGCATCAAAAAATGCACATGTGTACTGCCATTTGACTACCACAAATTCTAACCTTGTGAAAGGTTTGGAGAACACAGTCAGTGCATTGTGTACATACTGTACAGCAATATTTTCAAGATTTATTTATCTACTAATATGTAATATTGTATTCGACAAGAACTGTTCATGAAATACAATAGGAGAATATGGTTCAGAAGCTTTCTGCCACCTACACCACAGTAACATGAGGACACCCTTGAAAAATTATGTGGGCCCTTCTATTAATATTGATGTTAATTCACCAAGAACAGTAATGTGCATGGTACTGTAGATGGTACCAGCAGTACAAACTAAACAATACCCCTCTCCTGCCAGTTGTTGGAGATACATTTTTGTAGGCAATTTTTAAACAAGACATACTTTGGCCTTGGTATTGAAAAGTATCAGTGCTGGTGGAAAAGTCAGGTTGATTGGTACCATAAAATTTACAAATCATGTTGGTGATTCTACAAATTGTCATCATTGAGTAGGTAAGAAAGCAATTCAACAGATGAAAGATGCAACAAGAGGATCATGGTGTCTTGTATATGTGTAAAATAAGAATGTTGGTAATCTTGATAGTTTGAGATGGAAACACACAACACTATTGAGAAAGAGAACCCTCTTAGTGAGAGTACCTTTTGTTCTACACCTGTGGTGACATCAACAGCTGAAGCAAAAAGCAGGGTATATTGTGTGGCAGAGAACTCTAAAGCAAGTGATACTGTTCTACACAAATGATCTACTGGAGACCCCATCTGAGGCAATTCTGAGCAGTTGTTTCACAGAAGAGGCTATTAAAATTGTGTCAGGAGTTTTGCACCACTTAGTAGGTGGACCAGTACTGAGAGTCTTCACTAGTCAACCTTTATGGTACCAGCACCTTAGTAGCATATAATAGGTATATGAACAGTGTCAACAGAATGGACCAGATGAGGTCAACAAATCCAGCAAGAATAGAGAAAAAAGACTGCACATGAGCTTTCTCACTGATGTTTTGATATAGTAGACTTGGAGACAACATTGCCTCCATATGATCCAGAATCACATCTTTCCCATCTTGTGTCTCTTATAAGTAGAGTAGTTGTCTCCTTGTTCCACTACAGCTTGGTCAAACTCAAGCCACTTGTAAGGGGTCCCACCACATTCAAGACATGCCTTGAATCATTACCACCATGGCCATTGGTATGAAGGTTGTTCTCTATTCCATTGTTGTCTGGGAGTAGTGTGTAATTGAGTACTTCATTCTTGTCCTTGTTGTTCTTCATTATATTTAACAAGGTGTTATAATAGGGGTTGTGTGAATTGTGTGCAACTATGTGTGGGATAAAAAATACATGAAACAATGTTCTCTTGATTTGCAAATTTTGGCCTGAGAGTGTTTTCAGAAGCAGTGGTTTGAAGGGGCCTCCTGATTGGATTGTGCAGGTTGCACAAACCAATCTGACTGGCTGCCAGACAGACAAAGAAACTTCCTTGGCAAAATTTACATATGAAATCTCAAATACAAGTAGAGCTATATTTGAGAAATTTGGTTGTTAAAAGGTGAACAAGTGGTGTCACACTTTTTTTGGATGGTCTTTAAAAAAAATAGTTTGTATATTTGTATATCTTGAATATAAAAATAATATACAAACAGACCATTTCTCAAGAAAAGAACAGGTTAAAAAGTTGTCCAAGAGGCCCCTGAGGTGGAGCACAAACCTACTACACATGTCTTCCCCCTCAGGCCAATTATATTTCAATTTTCAACTTTGAAATCACTAATCATTCAAGTTTTAAAAATCCTTCTTATTTGTTTTTGATTGCAGAGATAGGTGTAACTTCAGTCTGTTCATTCTTCTAAGTTGTATATCCTGCTATTCATCAATTCTTTACACCAATTATTTCTTGTTTACTACAGTTCAGATGGGTGATTTGGATAGTTATCATTTCAATGATTAGAAGGAATACATGCATCATTGAACAACAGGACCCAAACATTTTGAATATAAAATTCACTTTATTTCAAATATTTTTTATTGAAGCTAAGCAACAGGTTGCTTGCAGTAAGCTGGTATAAAATAAGTCTGCAAAAAAGATGTCTTGGATATAATATATTTAATGGAAAGATAATTATCAAGTCTACTAGTACACTTGGCTACTAGTAGAAAAAGACAGAATATGGAAACCAGCAAAGGGATGTCCTCAATTTTTGCTGAAGGTGATTACTGTAACAGCCAAATGCTGGAGGTAATTGTTGCAACAACTGGAAGCCATTTTTGCATAGAGTATTGATTTACCATAGCCTACAATGGAACTTGGGACAGGGACCTCATAAAAAAATCATATATAAATGAATAACTCAAAACAGACACAAATGTAAAGGAATGCCCTACACCTAAGAAGTACTCATCTCTCTGTACACTGCTCTCCAACACCCATTATGCCAAACAATCCCACCCCCCTTCTTTTACTTTATATCTATCCCAACCAAAAACCAACTTAGATGATACACCCAAAGCAAATATGATCTGCAACCTGAGCAATCCAACTCCAGTCCAACCTTGAAAAATTCATGTTTTTTGCCCTCATTGTTGCCAATCCATATAAACTAAAAACAACTAGGGAATTAGTAAGTGGAATAACAAAAGCAAACAGTATACCAGGATTTTCAACAAATAAAAATTACTAGAATCAGATATCAACTATGGTGCATAGAAAGATATAACACATACTTTTGGATTGTTCTCTGGAATCATGAGGATGACAAAAGGACTATTTTTAGCAAGCTTGAAATTGCTTATATTGGACACTTTTTTAAGCTTGACCTTAGCAACTTTTCTTATTTGTCATGTTATTTACTTCATATTTTTTAAAAAAATTGTGTGAGGATGATGTCAGCATATAAAAGTAACACTGCAAATTTCAAGCTTGAAATTGCTCATTTCAAGTCATTTTTCTAAGCTTCACCTTAAGCAACAGGCATTGCTTATTACTGGGGGTGGAATGTAAAGTCTGTACCCACCATCAAGTGATACTTGTTGTCTAGGTCAAGCTCAAAATCAGTGTCTTGCATAGATGTTTCCTAGCTTGAACAAAGATGTATTTTTTGCTTACATGTACAGACCCCAATGTAATATGAGATCTAAAACTGAAATATGAAAATTTCAAATTTTACTACCTCTTATTGCTTATTTTTTCATTCAGTATCTTTTTTGAATAATTTCTGTCCAGGACTCCTCTAGTTAGCAAATAGACAATGTTGGCTAGGACCCCAGAGACATGATACTGAGAACCTAGTGGTACATTTTAAACCAAATCCTCTCAATCCATTTCTCTTCCCTCCTAATGCAACACCTCTCTACCAACTAATACAGTCCCTTTTCCTCCTTCTTCCCTGGGGGGTGAAATTTTGATATATAAAAATACTAGGAATAGATGTTCCATACCCTTCGGCTACCTGCAGACTTAGTCAATATTTCTGCTCTATACTGCTAGTGTCAACAGTGGCACAACACAACAATAAGACAAACAGCACACAAAAGAAAAGAAGACTTTTATTTGGTGATGTAAACAATTATGAGCTTAGTTTAATCTGGAGAAGTCTCAGGAAATATTTAATAAAGGTAAATTGAGTCCGTCTGCTTATCCATGCATCAACCACCCATCCTCAAGAGTGTCCTACAGGGAGTGTATTTCTTGTCAATATGAAATATAACCTGTTTTGGTCAAAAACCAACATACAGACAGTAGTCAATATATCAACTACTAACTTGATCTTGTCAATATGAGGCCCAAATCAACAAGATTGGCCTGTAGTCAAGCAGTTCTTGTTGACATATTGGCAAGATGACCCTAACACACAATCTGCTTACAATTGTAAGCAAATCATCTGTTTTGTACGTCCAACTGCATTTTGCCTCCAAGATGCTCCAAAACACACAGACAACAACACAACAAAAACAAGTACATTTGACAATAAGAAACACAACAAATAGGACAACCAGAAGCATACCAGTGTTGTATTGTAACATTATTACTAATTAAGCTCATCTTGTTACTTCAAAAATTGACAATGGTCCTTGACAATGGTGTTCTTGTTGATTGTTGCTCATTGTGTTGTTGTAATTGACTGGTGGTTTGCCAGCATGATGTTCCAGAACAAAATTCTAAAATTTGCATGGCACGAGCCAGCCAGCTTTTGAACCATCTCTGTTCAAACTATTTTTTTAAAATAGCTTGTGAATGAAGTTGTTGATATAACAACTACATCTGTGGACATAAAAAAAGTCTTTCAACATTTGCTTGTAATAGGTTATGTTTCATATCAACAAGAATTGTTTGTCACTAGTATATTGACTACGTCTGCAGGTAGTCTTCTTATGAATCTGTCTTCAGTTTTATTCCTTACCTTATTATGGTTAAGGCTGGGGAGAAAAATAATATCATTGTGCAATTTACTTAAGAAAACCAACAACCAATACAAAATCTATCCTTTGTGTTAAATTGTTTTATGTAGAAGCCTTCAGGGTCCTTGTTGCCTATCCCAAGCTTAAAAAGGGTGTAATCTTGTACAGACAAATCTAAGCTTGGAAAAAATGGGACAGTTGCTTATTACTACTGGGTGTGGACTGTAGTCAGAGCTAAATTGGTATAGCTCATCCTAAGCCTACACACCAAAATATAATGTACACAATAAATTATTATCCACAATTAGAAATCTACCTAGATGTTGTCCTTTGGTTTTTTATACATTGAATTAATTCAGGTGCTGGTGTAGAGTAGTACTTTTTGATGATATTGTGAGCAATCATCCATTTATAAAAGGTATCTTAAAATGCATACAACTATCAAAGATCTATATTCCTTGTGATCATGGGGAATTCCTAAAAGTGCTTGTAATGATTGGACAATAGTCTCATGTAATGCTATTGGAAAAAGTTAAATTAGTATTGCACTATATTTAATTAGTAGGGGTCTTTACAATTATAAAAGTTATTTTCTTACATACTGTTTTTAGAATATAATCTATGCACATGCGCAAGACACATGAATAATACTGACATGATTTTTTAGAGAACCAATTTCATACATTATTATACATTAAGTTTACACAGTTTACAGGGTTAAATTGTAATAGAATGGTATACTTGGTCACATGCAACAATATTAAATACAGAGAGGCAAAAGTGCTCAGTTCTTGTTGTGTTTGATATGTGGGCCTGTGGAGGATGAGAATGAAAGATTTTGAATCATTAGGGAAGCACATTTCAATTTATTTTTACACAAACATATTCATTGTATGATATTAGATGTGACAGGAGTGGCAAAGGACTTTTTATATGGTATATGGTTCAAACATATAGATACTACTATAAATGTAAAAATGACAATACTTAATATAAACAATCTTTCAAGAGTGCATAGACTTCTTGTTCAACAACACATGACATGAATCCAATGTTGTATGTCATCATTTTAAAAAAATTAAGGTTCTCATAAAACAGCAAGATGTATTTACATTTATGAAAAACATGGGTTATTGTTTGTTTTTTCTTTGGATATTTTGTAAAGAAAGAAAGAAAGAAAGAAAGAAAGAAAGAAAGAAAGAAAGAAAGAAAGAAAGAAAGAAAGAAAGAAAGAAAGAAAGGAAATAGTTGTGCATACACAGTTTTTTTTTAATACATAATCCTGGTTCTTTTGGCAATGGTAATTGAGATAAATTTCAGCACTCTACTAGAGCTATCATATGAGGTACTAGCTTTGACATGCTTGATATTAAGAGTTACAGGGGGGATTAGCTAGGTGGCAAAGTTTACTGCACCAGATAAAGCTGGAAACAAATTCATTGCACAATGGCAGTGTTAGATAATATATACTATATAAAAAAGCCAAGCAATCATCCTATTGGTGGAAGCATTAAAGTCTAGTACTATCCACTCAGTATCACAGGAGATCATGTGATTGTACAAAAAAAGGAAAAGCTACCTTGTTGATTATTATTCAATGCTCTTGTGTATTTTCAATTATTACTTGTTCTAGTATCTCATTCGGAGATGTTACTATGCAATGTTTTACAGGAATTTTTAGGTCCTCTACCTGCTGTTATTGATCATTCCTTGCAAATATCATGTTGGTCAATTTTTGGACCAAGAGCTTGGTGAGTTTTGTGTTGAAGAGGCAAGTTCCATTCAATAATTCATTTTTTGGATCAGGGTATTTGTTTGATAATTATACTGATGGAACTTTCTGGTGCTACTGGTATGCTTGTGTAAGGCATCATTACAATTGGATTGAAACTCTCAATGACCAGGTCTATTCACAAGGTTCATTTTTTTTATTCAAGTCTAGTCTAGTCTAGTCTAGTCTAGTCCTCTAGTCTAGTCTAGTCTAGTCTAGTCTAGTCTAGTCCCCCCTTCTTGTGACAGTTCCATTGAAACTAGGACTACTGACTGTATTGTGTGTTTTAGGGGGGTTCATGATTAGGAACTTTAGTGTGTACCTGGTAGACCAAGATGTGCCATAAAAATCTAAAGTAGCAGGCTCCATTACTGTAAATTTTGTACCCATACTAGGTGCCTGGTACCTTTTGTAGGATCCTGGTACAGACTGTAGCTAGAGTGCTCCTCTATCTGGTCACTGGTTTGGTCCTACATACTACTTGTAACTTCTCAACAGATAGTCCTGGATACCTGTGCTTGTACTAGGCTCCAGTCGTCTGTAGGACCTTCTTGTTAAGACCTGGTTCTAGCTAGAATGGTGTCAATTCAAATTTTACCTTGGTTGATGTAGTCTTACCCGTAGTATTAATTACTACCAGTAGGTCCTACCAGGGTACCTGGTATATGGACTGTACAACCTTCAAACACCCAAATGAAACCTGCTACCCAATAAGAGTAGCAGGGAAAATAGTTGAAGAAGTGGAATTGCATGTCACAGAAGCTACTCATTTCAAGTACAAACTGTGTCAAACTCAGAGAAGATACTGGCAACCTTTTGGAGATGTACTAACCTGTTCCCTGTGTAAAAAGACAGTACCAAAATACAACTCCAAAGGGGTGTGGTTCAAATGACATTACCGAGACTCATCCATAATTCTGTGCAATGAATGCAGGCTTGATGGAGAATGGATAAGGCACTCAAGCAATGGATGGAAAATCCTGAAAATTGGAGTCCAAAAAATTGTGACAACATTAAAGGAGAATCTCCTAGACACTGAAACACAGAGCATAGTCCCTAAAATTGCAAGATCACATTGATGATTCCAACAAGTTGCAAGTGATGTCATAGACGTCATGAAATCTAGAAATTATAAATTCCTAACCACTGACATAAACAACTCCAAATACAACAAAAAACAAACAAGATCCAACACAATTCTGAAATACATATCATCCCCAAACGAAGTTCAAAAAGAAAAAAACTTCGAAAACACAAAACTTATTGCCCTAAAACAAATCGAATATGAAGAAAACAGAAATATTGAAACTGCACCTTTAAAAGATGTAAAAAACATGCACCGACCCCCCCCTAAAGAACACTCCCGAGAAAGAACTCATAATATAGGCTTATAACCCAATAAGGTTTAGAAAAGAAATTAGTAAGGTTTGCAGACAGTGCCAAAACTGGTATGAATATGAAAAAATCATTACAGTATCGGTCGAAATGGATTCGGATCGCCGGGCGGGTAGGCGGGAAAAGGTATATAGGCGGGAAAAGTTAGGCGGGTACGTGGCAGGCGGGTTCGTTGCCGCCGATGGACTAATTAAGGTGGATTTTTATCCGCCGATGACAAGAAGAAGGATTGTTGTTCCTGTATTTGCATTCTGACGCAAATTCCCCGTCCGGTGTCTGCAACAAATACATTTCGTTTCGGAAATCGTCTCTCCTTCCTTTAATGTTGAAGAAACAAGATTAGATCTACATTGTAGATTACATAGGTCGTACGTTCAAGATAATAGCTGTTCTACATAAAAAAATGAATGGCTTGGATTTGCACAGTTTTGTTCTTTATATGTAATAATATTATAGAATACAATAGGTCATGAGTCGTCTTTCTTCTAGATTGATTGGCTGATAACCCTCTGTACATTTCCCAACATAGATTTCAATGAATTATCAGGTAGAAGGGACAAAGATGTATGGTTGACCCGTGACTGTAATTTTATTCAGAGTACAGGTACCTCTAGTACCTGTTTACATCTTTACCTGTTACCAAAGTTTAATACTACCTGTACGGTACAGGTACCCAGTTCCGTTCAAAAACTGTTCTGTACAAGTTACAGAAACCGTACCTTCCAGGTAGAGTACAGGTACCTGTAGATGTACCTGAAAATATCCAAAACAATACCATGTCCCGGTAGTTCAATTACCAGGTATTGATCTCAGTAGGACTTACCTGGTA
>WKLE02002416.1:55606-66262 GCA_014885115.2 Asterionellopsis glacialis
GAGAAAATGGGGTTGCTGCTTTTTCACAAAAGGGATGTAATCGGCAGCAAACAAATAACAATCAACAAAAGAAGGAACAGAAGACGATGGCTGTAGATGACACAGGGCAACAAGAACCATGAAGTCCTGTGTCAAACCATCATTCTACTTGTTCTATTTGTTGGTTGTTGACAAATGTTTTATCATAAAGGTTGGTTGGTGAGTGTTGAAGAGTCTTGTGTGCTTGTATTTCTTCGCTAATCACCCACCATGCCAACGGCACTTCAGAAAAGTACGTATTAATACTGGCAATAATGAATTATTATCCCCTGTTATATATCAATAAATGCTGTACATACCATCCGTAGTTAGGACTAATAATCTTGATCTGCAATCGTCTGCAATTTCGTGAAATGTCGACATATCCAACGGAAATTATTTTCAATAATTAAAAAATAAGCCAAAATCGTTAGAAATGGATACACATGAAATAGTATACTTCATTTTGTAACAAATGTATTTTTAGTATGGACATTTCTGTAGTTTCTATATTTTTGCGGGAGTCACACTGGCGACATGTTCGGAACATTTTCCATTCGCGGGATTCAGACCACAACGGAGTATAGGAGGGCTAAATTTGTGGGACTAATCAGGGGAGTAATTCTTTTGTGGGCTAATAGTTGGGATTCGCGATTTGGCGGGTCTGAGAGAAATTGTTGGCCTTCTCTTCTTCAACACTCCGAATTGGTGGCACAGATCTACCGGTACTTTGAATACCTTTCATCTCCGTATGTATATCTATTACATATTCAAATGTACAAATGATTAAATAAAAAACGATACACATTTTCAAAGTAACGGCAGATTTGTGAAATCTCTTTGCAGTAGAAACTCAACGTAGAATTCCTACCAGCTACTTGAAGAACAAGATAGAGCAAAAGAAGAAAACGCAACCGCGGTGGCCAACTCCGCGTGACGACGTTTTCTGGTGTGAAACCAAAGCTTTGGTTCGCGAATCAAAGCTATTTGTTAACCTCGCCAACTTCGTTCTTTACGACTGCTTTCAGAACTTGGTAAGACACCCAAATCATCCGTCGCCGTCCACATCTAAACTGCATTTGACATATTTCACGTGAGGCGTTTGGTAGTTGCGATTCTCCCAATCTTCATCTAAATCTCCAGTGTGCTTGCTCTGTCAACAGCCGTTACAACAAAGAATTCAAAAAAAAAACATAGTCACGATGATGCTTTCTAGAACATTTACTACTATTTGCGTATCATTTTTCTCAACAATTGCCATGGTTCAGGGACAAGTTCCAGGTCAACCATGGAATGTTTGTTACTTGGAATATTCATCGCGTTTGGACGTTCAAAGTTTTTGCCGCCAAGTACCGGAATGCGAAGTCAATATTATGAATCCATTGAATCCAGATTTTCTTGAGTGCTCACTACAATGCGAAGTAGATTCGGACTGCGGAGAAGGAATGTCATGCTTTAACGGGCTCTCGTGCAACAACCCAACAATTATAGCAGCAGAAGACGAAGAATTCTTGAAGGAGCGTTTAGGGAATGATGCAGACAATGACAATCCATGGGAATAGACTAGTGGTGCATAGAATCCAGTGACACCTACTGTAAATCTGGAAATGACGAAAGGAATAGAAGAGTAGAGCCTATTATTTGATTCATTTGTAAAAAGATATACTGAGTCACTTTAAAAATGGCAGATACATACGCCAATAGGGGGGATGAACTAAACGGTGAGGCCTCCTGTTTCATGTTGCTAATAATCGGAAAAAACGCACAACAAACACAAACATGTAAATGTGCGTTTCACAATTTGTTTTTCATTCACTCAGTCTTACGACTAGAACAAATCAAACCAAACCAAGTCAAATGCGTAAAATGTTTAGATAAAGTCCATGTTCATTTCATGTATAAAGATAGAGAATTATTTTTTGAAAAAAACAGCTGTACTTCCAAATAATTTCAGTTTTTTTCAAGCCATGATCGTTTGTTCAAGTGATTGTAATACTATAGACGAAAAGGCTTCGGCCAGTAAGTAGATGAAATATTTTCAAGCACGATTTGCTATAGACGTTAAAAGATTAGTCGCTACGATATCCAATGTGATTGACATGTCAATCCAGTGTTTTAAAGGCAATGGGTATACTGCTCAAGATCCGTCAAAACTGCACTGTAGGAGCGTCAAATTCCTATTCCTTTTTAGTGAAGCGATCTCGACACCATTCTTGTTGTTCATCACGAGTATGAAAGGACCAAAAAATAATATTTGTCTTTTTTTGCCCTTGTCCTACTGGAATCACTTTGATATCCTTAATACTGTTGGAGTTGTAACCGCTTGTACCAGTATCGTCTTGTAAGGAATCGACTAGCAATGATGCATGATTTCGTCGTGAAACTAATGACGAGAACCAAAGACAACGGTCTGCAAAGTGAAAGCTCTCCCGGATGATTGAAGATATAAATGCAACTTCACCGCCAGGATACCATAATTCCATTGGTCTTCCCAAAAAATTGTCAGATCCGGCTGAAGGTAATAGTGGTGAATCACTTTTGTGAATTTTTAGATTGTCTTTCGTTGCACCCTGCTGTTGTTGGCCACTGCTTCTTTGTTGCCTTTTTCGTTTTTGACGATTGATAGATAGATTTCGAATCTTTCTTTGGTTGGCACTTCGAAAGGATTTTTCGGAAGGATAAAATGGTGGATTACACATGACAAAATCCACCTTTTCATCAGATTTAAGTATCCCATGGAGGATACTACGTTGATTCTGTTGGACTCGAACATCAATTTGGTGTGAAAGTCCATTCGCCATGACTATTTGACGTGCTGATTCGGCCGCTTCCCGATCTATATCTGATCCAAGAAAGGACCAACCAAATGTTTGTGTACCAATAAGAGGATAAATCAAACTTCCACCTACACCAATATCAAGACCTACAATGTTTGGGCCACGCGGCATATCCTCTATCCTAGTGCTCATGGTTGCTTTTTGTCCCGTTGCCGACTGATACAGAACATCCGCAACATTGTGAATATAATCAGCCCTTCCTGGTATAGGAGGTGTAAGTGCTGACGGAGGTAAAAAGGATTCCCATTGCGTCACCCCATAATCAGATGCAAGAAGAGCTGCATTAAGAGTTTTCACTGCGTGGGGGTCTGAAAAATCAATAGTTTCTCGGTCACCTTTTGACGAATGGCTCGGTCGAAGGTACTGTTTAAGATCCGGGAAATCAGAAGATATTTTTTTCATGTCATACGATCCCTGGAAAGCATTACGAGGGTGTGTACTGTTGTCAATAGTAGCTACTGTTCTCTTGTGGATTGCTGTGCATGTGGCCTCGTTCAATTGTTTTACACATGGTGATTGCTTTCGTCTCGTATGCCGTTCTGGCGACAAATCAACGGAGAACAAAACTCGATTACTAAAGCTAATCGATCGAATTTGTAAAGTAATCCTACCGTAATGAAACTGGCGTGATGCAAATTGAATCATTCCCTCTATTTTACATCAATTGAAGTCTCTATTCTTTCAGCATTTCGTCATGGTACCAGCGGTGGGATATTTCGATATTGCTATTATTTCTTCATGCTTGATGCCCTTTCACGTACCGGCAGAACAAAAAACAGCTGACGAGGGATGAGTAATTTACCGGCGGGTGATGGGCAGGAGAAAAACCAGCCCTTCTAAGATAATACAGTAAAAAGGACATGTAGAATTGTTATCTTACGTACAGGTAGGTCCTACTGTATTTTAAATTATATATCGACAGTAATATCGACAGTACCAGGTACCAGGTAAGTTACTTTGCGTGAGTTAGGCGCGAATGTACTGGTAATAACATAACGAGTATTTTTATGAAGCAGGTGTCAATATGCCGTCGTCCTCATTCATTAACGAAATTCGACTCAACGGACTTACCAAAAATGCGAACCCAAAATTGCTTAGGCTTCACATTTTGATCTTGGGGTGTATTTTCAAATATTTGATTTGTTCCTGAATGTCATGTGTCATATTCACTTGACAAAAGCGGTGGGAGTATCGCAATCATAAAACCAAAATCAGAACCCTTCCAGACGGCCAGCCATTGATTTATTTCACTTCAAAAGATTTATCTCGATATATCAGGTAACATTAAAAAGAATCGAAGAGAAAAAGAAACCCTCACGAACACCAAGAACAAAAACAATAACGATGTCGTTAGCTGGATCGTACAGCCCTAAGATTCGCATGAGTAAGAGCTTCGGCTCAATGCTTGGACTTGAAGATTATGCAGAGGGTTCTCATAATAAATCAATGCTAATATCAACTAAACAGAAGAAATTGTCGCTGTCACGAGGTGCCGACGAGAAGACTCCTCTAAAGGACAATGGCGCTCCCACCACAGAAAGTAGCGACGTACGTCTTTCTGGCACATTGCTTACAACTATTACTGTTGTCACAATAGGTTCGTCACTTCAATTCGGCTACGGTACTGGTGTCATGAACAACTCCGAGGCATTTATTATGTCCTACTTTATCGACCAAGGAAAACAGTACACCCTCATGAATTGGTCAACTACTGTCAGTTGCTATGGCATTGGAGGTTTAATTGGAAGTGTGCTTGGACCAAAGGTGCTTGGTCGTTTCGTAGGACGACGAGCGACGCTCCTTATCAACAACATTTTCCTTTTACTGTCCTCCTACTTTATTGCATTTGCACCATTTTGGTGGTGGCAAGCCATTGGTAGGATCTTTGTGGGGATTGTAGCAGGTATTGCAACTGCTGTTGTACCTACTTATTTCTCTGAAATCAGCCCTGTCGAAGTTCGAGGAGCTGTTGGCACGATGCATCAATTAGGTATTACTATTGGTATCCTTGTATCTCAAGCTTTGTCAACGCCAAGTTTAAATCTGTTGGGATCAGAAGAAATGTGGCAATGGCTCTTTCTAGTTCCAGTCTTATGTGGTCTTCTTGAAGTAATAGTTCTACCCTTTTGTCCTGAATCTCCTAGGTACGTCCAATTACTTTTCACCATCCATTCTTACCTGGTAAATTGTCAACAGCTGTTAACGATACATACTATTTTCTACCGCTTTGCGTCAGCTATCTTTACATGACCAAAGGTGAAAAAGCAGCAAGAGCAGCTCTAGTGAGACTCCAATCAGAACAAGTTGCTGATGAATATCTCCAATACATAAAAGAGGAAGTAAGCTTTGCAAGCTCTGAAAGTGGTGGGATGGGTGTTAGAGAATTATTTTTTGACCGAACACTGAGAAAGCAGTTGATAGTGGGTATCACTGTCCAATTAATGATGCAGTTTTCGGGAATCGATGCAGTATTCTATTACTCCACCACTGTTTTCTATCAAGCTGGGGTCAGTGACCCAGAGGTGAGCTTAAATATATATTACATTCGGATGTGTTTTGTCAAATACTATTGCAAGCATTTTTTTTTACTGACAATGGTGGAAACATTTCCCCCCATTATTTTACTATTACAGTTTGCAACTACCATGTTGGGAGTTATCAATGTCATTGTAACAATATTTGCCGTGAGGTTTATGGACACTGCTGGCCGTAAAGCTTTGTTGAAATATTCCTGGTAAGTTGCATTAAAGTCTTTTTTTTTTGCCACAACTCTTTTGATTTCTAATTAATGTTTGTCTCTGCATCATGCTTTAGGTACGGCATGTGCACCAGTTATATTGTGTTAACAGTAGCTTTCGTCTTGAAACCATATCTTAAATTCATGGACCAGGTAAGAATTTCAATTTTTTACTTAGAGGCCATTCTTTTGCATATTTTACTTATGTTTTTTTTTCACCACTTAAATTTGATTATTATTATTATTATTGTCTTAACTGCTGCCACCAATATTTTTTATAGCTTTCCATCGCTGCTACCACTGGAGTTATTGTATTTTTTGCATTTGGTCCTGGATGCATTGCATGGTTCATCATTGCTGAAATATTTCCACTTTATGCACGAGATACTGCCATGTCAATTGGCATATTTATAAATTGGGTTGCTAATTGGCTTGTAGCATTTACTTTCCCCCTTTTGTTGGAATACACGCAACCATACACTTTTATGATATTCGTTGCAACAACAGCCTACTTTTTACACTTTACTATCAATTATGTACCAGAGACGAAAGGTTTAACAGTTGCACAAGTTACAAATGAATTTGAAGAAATTCCGTTAGATGTCTGTTAAAAGAGAAAAGTATCACCACATGCTCTATATTTTGTGGTATTAGTTGTTGACCTACTAAAGTTGCTTTAGATGGTATTGAGAGACCTAGACCATAAAGTGGTTATCTTCTAAAAACAAAATCATTGGTAGCCGTATAGCAAGCTTATGTATTCGTTACTAGACAAGACAACCTGGTAGCTTGTGATAGTCCAAAATAGAACATTTATATTTTAAAACAAAGGTTCTCGAATAGGTTTCATAGCTGCAGAATCCTGTTGACCTCTTTCTCTTGCTTGGTCAAGTTCGTCTACGTGTAAGTAATGACCTGTCATACCACTCTCAAGGACTACAAACAACCCATCCTTGATAGATTCAGCAGATCTTACCCCCTTTCTACCTTCAGGCTTTGGAAATGATTTTGTATTCACCATGCCTGGACTTAGTGTATTCACAAAAACATTTTTATCTTTTAATTCTTCTGCCAATGACGCAGTCATTCCCTCCAAAGCAAACTTACTAGCTACATAAAATGACATGTTTGGTAATCCCACCTTTCCTGCACGAGATGAAATATTTACAATTTGTTTATTATCACCATCCGACGATGATTTTTCTAATAGCATGGAATATCGAAGTACTGCTGCTGTTACTATATGAACAGATATAACATTAAGATCCAATAAATGTCGTAAATCTTCGGAATCCAGTGTTTCAGCTGTTCCCTTCGTTGGTTGTGAACCACCTGCATTATTAATAAGGATATCAATTCCACCCCATTTGTCAACAATAGATTTGACCATTGATTCAACTTGATTCTGATTTGTTACATCAGCTACATGCATGGAAACAGACGACGATGAAGACGAATTTCCTTCGATACATGCAAATCTTGATGCAGTTTCTTCAAGTTCACTTTTTGTACGTGATGAAATGGCAACCTTTGCACCTTCTTTATTACATATTTCTGCGATTGCTCGTCCTATTCCACGTCCAGCACCAGTGACAAGAACTCGTTTACCTGCTAATCTTCCAATTTGAGAAGACATTGCTGCAGTTGCAAACGTTGTGTTACCAGTAATAGTTGTAGAGCAAGTGATGGAGCACAACGTCAAGAATAACAAACGGATTGAACTAACAAAAAAATGAGTTTGTCTCCGCATCGCATTCCCACTCTTTAGAGAGAACACTACCGACTTGACAGCACACTCTTCTACAAAAAGTTGTCGCAAACTGATGTCGGAAGCGGGTCGCCCGACAGCAGTCAGCAAAAAATGCAAAACAGCAGCAGATGATCTTTTTTTTAGTTTTGTGATTTGTGACATCATCTTCTGTTGAAGCAAAATATCACACCGTCCCCCGGGAAATACGACCTCTCGGGTAAGGTACGTTGTTGTACGTACCTGTACCACGTAGACTGGATTACAATAGTAGGGGTCTATCAGGACTCCTTTACCCAACCTACATACCGTTCCCAGGTACACAAGACAGTGCAGTAGAGTACCTGTACCAGGAACATAGATTGAAGTACCAGTACCGCGTATGTAGTAATAAGTACTGTCTGTCCCGCCGTCTCGCAACTCCGGTCATAGGACAGACTCTCGTACGTACTTGTGTCCGTAACCACGTGCATGACACACCCAGCAAAACTGAAGCCACATTTTCAGGAAAGAATTGAGGTTTTTTTGGGCTTCCAGCAGAACAATGTCTTTTTTTCCTCGTTTGCCATCGGCACTTTCGAGTATGCAGTATTTAACTCCATAGTCCACATCTCATACAAAAGAAAACTGATATCTACTTGTCGATCGAAAATCATCATACAAATTAACCTGTCTAGTATTCAAGGACGTTTGTGGTGTGATTGACAACAGCAACAATAATACATGATGGTATCATCCATTTCACCCGATATGCTCATGTTTGGGATAGACTTTGAAAATGATAACTTGAAAGGTTGTGTAGATTTTTCGGATTATACTCAAGACAAGACGACAACCAAGTCAACATCATCACCATCATCAGTCGAAGAAGATGAACAGTCTTCTTGTACAACAACATCAGCACCACCTCGTCCACTTGTAGATGATTTAATATTTCTTGAAGATAAATATAAAGATGATCCAGCCAAGGAAGAAGATTTTCATGAATTATTTGAATGGGCGACACGGAAAGGTGCCAAATTGGAGAATATAAAATACGGAAAAGATTTGCATGGTGGTCGAGGACTTTTTACGACGCGATCTATAGCAAAAAATGATATCATTGCCATGTTACCACGAGAGTTACGTATTGGACAAAAATTAGCATGCCAACGAATCCCATCTCTCCCTACGAATACACCTGACCTATCTGCATTAAGTTTACTTTTACTTTCCTTTCTCTATGATGATGCTAATAAGGTTACAACAACAACCGACGACAAGGACAACAATTACAATGATGATTATGAATGGGCAATTTTTGGACGGACATTGCCTCGACGTGGTGAATTTACCAATGCAGTAGTTATGAATGACGATGACTTGGCAAGATGGGAAAAGTATGGGACGGAGTACACAAGAGCGATTTCAAACGTAAGTGATACAGCTCATAGCTGTAATCGGTATATTTCGGATTACTTGTCGTTATCGTCATCACTTGGAGGACAAACACGACAAGATGGTGAAGTCTTATCAAAGGACAGTGCCATCTACTGGGCTATCGCCATGGTACTTAGTCGTAGTCATTCATTTGGATCGAAACGAGGTCGATGGATGACACCTGTATTAGATTTAGCAAATCATTGTCCTGCATTCATGGGTGGAGGTAGGTTAGAATGTGACGATCAGGGTAGACTACTGTTACGAGCTGGTAAAGCATTAGCATGTGGAGAGGAAGTTACCTTGGATTATCAAGTGGACAATGATGCAAAACTTGTAGCAACCTACGGATTCTCACTTGAACATCAATCATGAGTATTGTGCATGTGTAGATAGATGTGTGCAAGTGTGGCAGATGCCACCATACAAGAAAGTAGCTATTATGTAACAGACAATCTGACAATTTAAAAAATCAAGGAGATAGATGATAACACAAATGATTTTAAAAAGTGTGACTTCTTAATTTTACTAAAAAAATTCTATTCGAGTCTTTTCGTTCTTAAACATTGTTGTTTTGTCCTGTGGCTTTATGCGTGGTGTGTGCGTATGTGAGTGCAATTCTTATTCTTATTTTTTTTTGTAAGAGCGAGTGTTGTTCTGTCGATCTCACAAATTGAGTTTGAAGGCTTGTAATTCGATTCAATAAAAAGTGATGTCATGCGATTCTCGAAATTGTGGTTTGTTATTGGTGCTTGTTGTCGATTCAATACCGGCTTTTATGTGTGTGTTGCTTTTGTATGCGTCAGAATAGATGTATTTCGTTGTTTCTTCCTAGAGCATCTTTGGGGGCGTTGACCTCGCAATCAATGTTATTTTCAATATTGCTTCATGGTTTAACAGCATTCACATCTCTTGTTATAACAAAAATTGTGCCTTTATTACCACGTGCAATACGTATATCATCATCCACATACGTAGCTTCTTTCCATCGATTCTCTGTTGAATTTTGTACCGATCTCATAATATCAAATACGAAACCAAAGTTAATTTCAATACCATTGGTATGGGTATTAGTTACTTGATTGAGGGCTACAAGTACACGATTAGGTACGTTGGAGGGTGGACGGAATGGACCACCTACAACAACACGTCCAAAGTCTAATGCTACATCATTCGTTACCGTAGATTATCAATATTCAGAATTTGTTTTACAACCTTGTTGGATGTATCAACGGTTATACCAGCTGCAGTTACAGTACCCTTGGCATTATACTGGTTAGTAGGTATATTTGCATCACCCTCCTTAAAAAAAAATCTGGTTTCCATAGATCATCATCGTCTTTGTCGGCACTATCATTATCACTGCTTTCAATTTCACTTGGTGACGTATATTGTAAATACCATGTTCCATCTAATAATGTTTTTGCTTCACTTCCTCCAAGGATCGTACAATTTTAAGTTCCCGCATAGTTTTTTTATGATTGTCTAATGGTACAAGGATACATCGGTAAAAAATTTCATCACACAGTCAGCCCAGTTAGTCCAGTCAGTAGTAATTAAGGAACGGGATAAAATACGATCGACGAACAGATTTAAAGCATTCGGACATGACGATATTGAACTTACTGACGGGACTGACGAGGATAGGCGCATATCCAAAGAATACAAGATTGGTAAAGAATGAACAAAAGTGATGTTTGTCAACCTCCACAGGTAGATCATAATTAATTTAACAATCTGGTTTAACAAGTAAATCTCTCAACAAACGGACTACGCTAAGAGCTGTTCTTATCGTTGCGTTTTTTTATTGTTTTTTTTTACTGTTTTTTTGGGCGCATATGCGCGAAAAAACATGACCAGAATTGTTGACGATAAGAATGCAGTGTTTTCTTCAATGT
>WKLE02002419.1:0-18966 GCA_014885115.2 Asterionellopsis glacialis
ACAAATTGGAAGACATCCGTGCAGCTTCTATGGAGGCACAAGACTCGGGCAATCGTAGACTGAGAAATTTACACCAAGTTATGCACCCACTTAGTATCTCGGACCAGCAATTTCGTTGCTAGTCAGGGCATTTCTACGTATCCTGGTATCTTGTCTACGGTGACCAGCAACGAAATTGCTGGTCAGAAATTTACCTGGGATATGAAATATATCCGACCCAACCCGAATGCGAAAAATGTTTTCTCACTGTTCTTAGGGGGCGGATCGTCTATTTCTACACTCTTTGTGGATTTACCCCAGATCTTTTTTCCATACAAAAGCTCTTCTAAACGGCCTCCTGGAATATGCCAGATCTGGTTCTACCGTACGTGAATAACTATATATAATATAGCCCCCCGTATGTTTACGAAATACCTGAACCGTCTCATCACCAACGGCCTATGAACGACTACACATACTGTACCAAGTATTGGTGTGCTACCTGGTACATTATTTAACTGATGTAAAAAGTACAGTACTACCGTACATGAGAAATTTTTAATATCGAGAGTATCATATCTTTTTCCTCATGGGATAAATAATAAAAATATAGATACCATCCTATCGAGTGCCATCGAGCAGGGTTAGTTCGCCTCTCTCTACTCTAGAGAGGACGAACTTGACTCTTTCCTCTGTTCGAAACACCGCACCTTTTCCCTTCCCACATCGGATCATAATAACAGTCATGTCAGGTCCAGCATCTTTCGACCGTGTTGTAGGTTCGCAGGCCGATGTTAAAGAGTTACAGTATATTGCTGCGTTACATCAGACATGTTTGCCATTGCCGAGAGATAATTACACAGTCAGTAATTTAGATATTATTCGATTCTTAAGGTCTCGGTATGGTTTGGAAATTTCTCATGAAGATAGTCTTCGAATTGTAAGAGATTTTGGAGGTGGTGTTATTGATGATGAAGTTATTCAAAAGATTCTAGAAGAATCTCATGCTGCTGCTGCTGAAGAAGGTGTCATGAATGGAACCGAACAACATCAAGACCAGGAGAAGAACAGGAATAAACTAAAATATCCAATTCCTGAAGGACTCAAGAAAAAAATCGATGACTGGAAATTGAAGATGAGATTGAAGGGAAACGAAAACCAAGAGAACGGCGAAGATGAAGGTTTCGATGATGCTATTCAGCACATGGATGAAATGGAACAAGTTGACGAAGAGCAACAACCAGAAGAATTTCTAGATTTGGTTCAACTGCTTTCTGTGATTCTAATACCTACAATTGCTCGGGCCGGCAAAGAATATGACAACAGTAAAGACAAAGCATTTGAAGATGCCCTAGATGATATTGCTGTGGATGATAATGATCACAAGAAGGAAGATTCCTTACGCCCTAAACCTGAAAGTTTGCTGGAGCATGTTTTCCATATTTTGCTTGCTTCTTCAGAGGAAAAGATTTCTGTGGTAAACATGGAATCAGTCCGATCTCTCCTCGAATGCCATGGAGAGCACGAACGAGCACAAGATCTTTCTTTACTGCAGCAAATGGTAAATGCTGCGGGTGGGGAGGGAGTTCGTTTCGATGTGGACGCCTTTGTGAAAGGTCTTACATCAGACATAGGTGCATGGGAAGTAGGTTCAGAAGACAGATTGACTACACCCATGTATGATGTCTGGGGTTACGATACTTCTAGAGAAAAAGACTTTGTCAACAGCGAAGCTCTTGAAAAAGGTTCAGTAGTATTAGAAAAAGATACCGAAAGCGGCGAACAAGTCGAAAACAAGCAGGAAGAAAAAGACGAAAACGAATACAAACCATTATTTCATCAATCCGGTTTTAGCTTCGACTTTGCAGTCGATGTTCACAGTAGCGTTTTCGGAGTAGTAATCATTTGGATCTTTTTCATCTTGACAGCTCTGCTTTATTCTTCAATGTTATTAGAATTGGACCCATTAAAGGTAAAATGTGACCCATCATTCGGTTGCCAACTCTCAAAAACCATCGTATCATGGATTATAATTGCTCTGTGCTTGACATTCACGGGCGTACTTATAATAGTGCCTCTAAGCTTGGGAAATTCGCCAACATCAAGAACTCCAAAGCAGGTTCTAGTTTCTCTCTTTCTTACTGCTGTTTTTACATATGTGCCATTCTTTGTCGTGACGCCAGCCCGAGAAGAAGCAGAAGAGAAAGCCTTGGAACAGGACCGAAGCGGAGGCGTTACACTTAGTTCCGCAGAAGAGCTCATGCTAAACCAAAATTTTAAAGGATTCCAAGGCATCACCTTCTTCTTTGGCCATTTACTCCTTCTTTTTTTGGCCATGCAATTCGCACTATCTATCGTCAGACGCCGTACAATTAGGAATTTATCAGGATTTGTGCGGACTTCATTGACATCTTCCAATGTCAATGGTTGTTACCGTACGAAGCAAGCAGCAACACGAAAGCTGAACAAGCTTCTTGAAAATGCATATAAATTGCATTCAAGAAGAAAAATCTTGATGTCATCTTCTGCGCGGTCTACCGGTGCCACAGAGGACACCATGTTAAACTATGTTTTACTAGGAGAAGAGAAAGAGAGGGTCGGTGGTCTACTTTGGACATGGAAAAAAATTATATCCCAAGAGCTATTTGACCATGAGGGTGTTTGGATCAATTCTCGTTTAATTATCATTCAAAGTGCCCAAGTGATTTTTACAATTCTAATTGCATATGGGTCCATTAGATTCACTTATTTCGCAGCTGATCGGGCAGATGCAGCTAGAAAAGACCTTGAGAACGATCAAATTAAATATCCGGACTGGGTGTATGATCTAGTTCCAACCCACGATCAAACAATAGCAGCCCTTTGGCCTGCTAACATCGTTGCAGTACTTATTGGTGCTGTCATCACTCTCACCTATTTGCCGAGTACAGTAGGAACTGTGATGAGGTATCGGTGTGGAATGATTGAATCCTTGACTTCTCCTCTTTTTCAGGTATACAGGAAAAACGCCGACACTGTCTATTTAAACATCGGAAATGCTGTTTATGGCTTGTTTGGCGCTATGCTTCTATTCTGGATACTCCTTGCCCTGGCGTGCTTTCTCATCATCTGGGATTTTACGAGGGACTTCATGTTGTTGGTTATTGCATGGGGTCTCGGGCTCACCATTACTATTTTACTGAAAACGGTCATGACAGCATTCTGCCGTAAAAACTACTACTCAGCATTTTACCGAACCAGGCCCTTTTCTGCCAACCTGAGTCTCCTTGCTTTGGAATGCTGGTTTCTTGGTCTTGGTGGTGGTATCGTCGTCGGCCGTTTCACGCAATTTCTTTTGGCCGCTGCTTTCTGGGTCGGGCGCATTGACGTTCGATTCCTCTCTGAAGATGTCAATCTTGCCGGCTACGGTTTTGACTATGTACCTTTTAACTTCGAGAAGGAACTCTTGGGTCATGATGCACATCGCCATCCCTACATTGAACGTTTAGGTACAATGTACCTCATGAAGTTGAAGCACGATGGCTTTGGGACTGATGCAGGATGTTGCTGGAGGCAGCTCTTTGTTGTTGCACTGATGCCGTGGCTGACGAAGCACCGCGTTTTCAACGACGAAAGATTTGAAGCTGCTCTTATTGAGTTCAAGCAGAAGCAACTTGAAAGGGAAGAAGAAACTAAGGAGAAATCCAAGGACGCTCATTTGAAAGTTGTGGGATTTGTCACCACAATGGGCAATGAGCTCATTGAAGGAATTGCCACTGGGGGGATGGGCCCCGGCCCTTCGGCGAATGAAAAGTAAACTAAGAACTAAACTAGATATTACATTCAAAATTAGATTCCACGTTTCACGCCTATGCGACACTTAGGTGAACACACATAATTGCCTCAGGCTTCATCAAAGATCATTCAATATGTTGTAAGGGAGTCAAGTAGAATCAACTAAACCTGTTTTCCAAATGCTTGTAGACTCGATTCCAGAAGGGCAAGTGATGCAATTCCAAAATCAACATTTCTAGGTACCATTAATGTATTTAAAAACTCGATACTGCCTTGTATATCATGGGTGGGTTAGGTATTAACCTAATAGATCTAGTCTTCTAAAGCTATAGGCGGCCATTTGTAATCAGTTCAAAGCCAAGATGTCATAGTTGAGTGTTACTTTTCTCATCGCTGCGGTTGCTCTCCTCAATGTCAATTTCCCTACAGTCAACGGAAGAAATAGGTAAGTCAGTAGCTTCATGACTAAGAACCATGAACAATTTCCGAACCGGCTGCTTCTCCCCCCTTGCGAGGTTTTTGGGTTAGCCCCACTTTGCAGGCTTTGTAATTTGCATCTGGAAAGATTGCAAATCCTATCGTGACGGGCGAAATCTTAAACGGAATATTTTTAGAAACATATTGCCCATTTTTTGGTATGTTAACAGGATTACCCCGTGCACGGAGTACCTTTCCATTTAATTCTAAAACTCTTTTGTCATAGGCTACTGTTGAGTAATCCTCATCACCTTGAATGCAAGAGCGCAGTATAAATTCAACTCTTCTACCATCCAAAACCCCTAGCGGAATTATTGCATAAGTTATGGTAGGGTGAAAATTAGAAAATGCAACTGTGATGGAGCCATTGTTGATCCCAGCAGTACAGTGGGTATGAAAACGCACAGGTTCAACACGTTCCGGAAGGTTAGGCGCTGGCAAAACGATTTGCCCCATAAGCTGCTTCCATAGAAGTGCTACCCAATAGTCAGGATGAGGTTCAAAGTCACATCCTGCATTAGATTCTGGTCCCTTTGTCTGACCCGATGAACATCGAAGCAATTCATAATTACCCCCAACTAGCGTCTGTCGGGCAAGGACTTGATGCCCGAGTCGCGCCGAAACACCCAAGGTATCGAGATAAGCGAATGAAGAGACAAAAGTTGAAGCATACGTTCCTCCTCCACCTCCATTGTGTGGGCCAAACTCACCAAGCCAAAGTGGCACCGCTGCATTCTTTGCCCATTGGCTCATTGCAACGGCCTGCCAACCAGTACCACCGGGAGATGTTCCGTGCTGTGTTGATAAATTCCCAGATGGGATTGACGTGTTGAGATAGACCATCCGATCAGGAGGATTTGGTTGGATTTGGTTGTACGAGTGGTACACAGCAACATCTAGTGCACCTCTCACTGCATTTAAAAATGATGGAAACCAATGAGAAAGGTTTGGCCAGTCCATTCCTGGACAGGGACCTAGTAATGCTGGCTTTGTCGAAGGAGGCCATAAATAACGCAAACGTAAAGCACACTCACGATAAGCCTGTGTATATGCTTTAAACTGTGGCGTCCCAACCTTATAACCCGAAAGCTCCTCACCGAGCTCAAACCCATATAAAGATGTTATTCGAGAATAGTTTTTGGAGATTGAATATTCAAAAAGGGCATTAGCCTGTGAAGAATTCCAAACTCCATCCGTGTTGGGATAGGATAAACCAAACACTATTTTGGAATTCGTAGATTCAGCAAAATCGTGAAGGTCATCCCACCGAGATCTGTTTAGGCAGATATTGCTGTCATCATCTTTTTGGCTATGGCACCAATTGCCACCGGGCATATCATATGCAACAACTTTGTCAAGAGAACCTCCAATTCTTAATATTGCAGGTCCAAGAGCTTTTGTTAATGCTCGAAGTTTGGGGGACTTAAAGTCTATCTGAAGTACATTTGCATTAGGTCCCCACCCTTCTGGCCAGCACCCTTTGTTAGAGGGCCACCAATCCAAAGTAAATGAAATAAAACGCTCTGAGACTATAGCGATTGCAGGGTCTTCTGGGGAAAGTGAAATTCTTAGGTGTCTTGTAAACTTTGGCAGCTTGGTGGGTTCAACTATTCCACCCGTCACCACTACATGTTGTACTATTTTCGCCAGACAAAGCAGTAATAGCAACTTTGCCATCATTTTCTTTGGAATCCGATGTTATGGGTACAAGAACTGAAATCATTTGTAGAGTGATTACAGATTGATGTTCTGTTCTTTCATTTTTTTGGTGTCGTAACTTCAACTTATTGCAAGAGACCTGTTCTTTGTTCTACTACCGTACGAATCCCCCCAAGATTTTACGGTAGCTCCTACCAGGTACCATGTAGAGGTAATACTTTCTGCATACTCTATGATACGTACGTACCATAATTACCGTTATGTCATATTCCTAGGACTACCCCCTAATCGTAAGGGTTAAAAAACCTTACGGGTAAATACCAGGTTGGACCTATCCCCGACGTACCTGTAAGCACGACTCAACGAGGCTACATAAGAGGGTCCTTTTCTTCTACCAGTATGCTTGACTTTGATGTGTTCCAACAACAGAACCTGAACTCTGGAGAGGCCTACTGCATCCGTACTTGCTATCGCTTGAATTCCTGTATTACGACATTACGACATGTCAGCATCTCATGATTTAGATACGAGTAGACTTAATATCTACGCTGCAGATCTGCTCTGCTCTGGGGCTAAAAGACTCTAGAGAGACAGGGATATAATCGAGCCACATCATTTAGCATAATTGTTACAAACCTGAAAGAATGTGTCCCACGGCTGCGCTAGCTGTTTTATCATTTCTGGCTCTATTTAATTGGAGCCATGGTGCGATATTCGTGAAAATTCCCGGAGTTGACGGAGAAGCACCAAATGGGGAAGATACAACCAGCTTCTGTGCAGATTCTTTCTCCATGAATATTGTTCGAGAGGAGAAATCTGGCCCACCCATGCAAAAAGGTGATGGTTGTCCATCTAGAATGACAAAGCCTCCGAAAGGAGAAGAATTTACTATTGGTACAGCCACACGAAGATCTTTTAACATTACGAAGCGAATTGACCAGACAACTCCCTTATTGTTCCGATCTGCAGTTACTGGAAATTCTGTGAACGACGTCACAAAAGGCCCTTGCCAGTTTTGCATTACGGGTGGTGTAGACGATGACTGTGATGGACCTATAGATGAAAAAAGATGTAACATGGTAGTCTTTATGGAATCTTGCTTTGTTATGAATTATGCTGTAGGAGGAAGTGGGAATAAAGGTACAGACTATCCACCAACAGAGGAAGTAGCCTTCTACTATAATAAAATTGAAGTTGTATACCAAGCAGAAAAACCACTTGATTAAGCCAGGTGAAGAAGGATCAAATCCTATGTACCAAGCCACAAGGTTTGGGTGGAACAATGAGGAATGTGCAGAATGGACGAGTCCAAAAGAAAATGATCCTGGGACTGCCCGAGAGTGAGTTGTCTTATTGTCTTTTTTCCTATTCCAAAATCTCTTTCACGCCATTCATAATTTTTGCTGTATATTTGTGTCTTTACTAGTAAGCATCTATCTGGGAAAAAGACCAGGGATGGTCAGATGATCTAAAGTGATGGTAAGGGTGGCCTGCAAAAATGGCGGGATGCGCATAGCTACGAATGTAAGGGTGGGTGTACACGTATCGGTATGGAAGTATTGGATTATATATTCTGAGTTCTAATATATTGTTGCTTAGTCAGATGTAACAATTGCGCAATAAAATACATTTACTTAAAATTGAATATCTACAACGACACAAATTCTTCTGGTCGACTTGCGGCAACTTCCATCCGCCCGGTAGGATTGACAATGTACATGGCAATAATGGTACGTCCATATTTCCTATTACGGACCCCAATCATAGCCCCTCCATCTCGTCGATTGTATACGTGTGGAAGGCATCCCAACTCAACCGGGTATTCAATCAACACAATTGTATCATCTGTAACTAGCTCCGAATTAGCAACTGCATCCAACAAATCTGCATAAACGACTTCTTCGTATGGAGGGCACAGCGTGACGAGTTGAAATTTCACTCCAACTGGTATGCCAACAGATTGAGGTTCATTTAAAACTTTGTACACATCGGCACAAACCACATCAGCCTTATCTTCAAAGTCACACCACTTGATATTTCTTCCCACGGCGTCACAACAATTTTGGGAAAGGTCCACAAAAGTACAATGTGCAGCACCACGACTTAGTGATTCAAGACCAACTGATCCACTACCAGCAAAGATATCTAGGTGTCGTGTATTACTTTCATCATACAACCCAAAGCTAGTAAATGTAGAATACACAGCCTCACGGACCTTCCCCATCATGGGACGTAAGTAAACATCGGGACTATCCAATCGACGGCCACGAGCAGTCCCTCCAATAATTTTCAACATGGATGGATTATTCAAACCTGCGGCTCGTGCCTTACCCTGCGGTCGTAATTTAGGATTGTGTGTTCCCCCGGCCCCCTTTTTTTTGGTCGACTGGGGAATAACATGACCTAGTGGATCACGCTTGGCATTTACTTTGCGTTTTAGATTGGCTGGGATATCATTGCTGTTTTCGCCTCCTGTGCCTCTCTTACCACTACCACCACTTCTTACATTTCTACATACCAAAATGAACAAAAGAAGGGAAAAGAAGATTGGACCTTGTATGTGAGTGGCGATGACTTGGAACCTATTCATATGGGTTCAAATATATCTGTTTGTAAAACTGAAAAAATCACACAAAGGACAAACTTACAGTGATGAAGAAGACGATGATGTATGAGTTAGCCTGTCGCCGATGACAGGTTTCGTCGGAAGAAATGCAGATGTTTCTATACAGAAGCAGCTAGCCACTAAAATAAAGCCAAGGTATGCAACTTGGTGCTGTATCATTGTCGTTGGTCGTCTTGAGTCTACACTACAAAATAAAGAAAACTACACACGTGTTGTGTACGGTAACGTCCGAATGTCTGGAAAGAATTTTCTGTTTGTTCGCTTGACTCTATGTTGGTCGTGATGTTTCGGGATGATTTTGTGATGTTTGCATCGTGTGGCGTCCGCAAAACATGCGCGTTTATACATGCGCAAGTTCTTTATGGGATGACAACCCTGACGTCGAGTATACGAAACATGACATACATATTTTACGTACGTTTAAAATCAAAATACCCCAGACCTACCAAGAAGTCAAACTTTCAACATGAGAAATATAAAATAATAAACTCTTCTACTGACGGCAGTCAGGTTTGACTCAGATGCAACAATATCGAATCTCATCTTTTTTTTGAACCCACGACTTGAGACTTTCGAACTTGGGGCAAGACTTCGTTCATTATCACATACACTTCATTATTTATTCTACATCGCGTAGTCTGACGAAGATACCTCTTGAATTTTAAAAACAAAATGGGCGACGAAGTTGAAGTTGTTGATTTGACAACAGCTGAGTCTTCCGATGTTTCAGTGCCTTCTTCCGACCTTCCAGCCTCATCTTCCAGCAAGGACAAGGACAAGGATGATGATGATGATAAAAATAAGCAAACTGATGACAAGAAACACTCAAAGCCTAGCCTTGGTAAATTGTTGAGTCTTGCAAGACCAGAATATTCAGTTCTTACTGTATCTGTGTTATTCATGATCATTGCAGAAACAACAAATCTTTTAAATCCTCTTGTCGTTGCAGAAGCCTACGATTATTTAGTTGATCCTGAGTTGACATCATCTGACCGCATGTCTAAAATCAATAGAACTATGACCATTGTGCTACTTCTACATGCATTCGGAATGGTTTTTGGATTCTTACGTAGTTCCCTCATGGGTGTAGCTGGTGAACGCGTCGTAGCACGACTTCGGAATACCTTATTTCAATCTATTTTGAACCAAGAAATTGCCTTCTTTGATGAACACAAGACGGGTGATCTCGTTTCACGATTGGGATCTGACACGACACTTATACAAAAGGCAACATCATTGGCTCTACCTGAAATCATGTTGGGTATTATTAAAATCATAACTGCACTTGTTCTGATGTTTTGGATATCTATCCCCCTGGCGGGTGTCACAATAGGATTCTCCACATTTATAGTGCTTATTTGTGTACCATTTGGAAAAATAATCGGTAAATTATCCAAAAATTATCAAGATGTTCTTGCGGAAGCACAAACACGATCAACGGAAGCCTTGGGGGCTATGCGAACTGTTCAATCATTTGCGGCTGAAGATCGCGAACAAAAGTATTACAAAGACAAAATTGGTGATCCAGGTGAATATAAATTTTGGTGGCCTGCTGACAAGAAGAGGAGCACATATAGCGTAGGATTTTTCAAATCGATCGCCAATACAGGTTTCTTTGTTTTTGTATTTGGCTTTGGCTTCGGATCTATGTATGTAAGCTTATGGTATGGTTTCCGGCTTGTCAACGAGGGGGAAATGACAATAGGTCAACTTACTGCCTTTCAATCGTATATTTTTCAAATTGGAATGGCTTTAGGTGCAACCAGTAGTTATCTAGGTCAATTGTTTGAAGCCATCGGGGCTAGTGGAAAAATATTCTTCTTACTTGAACGGATCCCCTTGATTCCTACACCTAGACCAGACAAAACAGACCATGATAGGAAAGAGGTTGAGAATGATGCAGAGAACCCTGCACCAGTGTTTTATGAAGCAACGAAAGTGCCTTCTTCTATGGTTGGATCAGTTGAACTCCGGGGTGTTTCTTTTGCGTATCCTTCGCGCCCTGGTGTGAAAGTGTTGGAAAACGTCAATCTCCGTGTGGCACCAAACTCTACGACGGCTCTTGTTGGTGCGTCTGGTGGAGGCAAATCAACAGTTGTGGCGTTGTTGCAACGTTTTTATGATATCAACGAGGGTTCTATTTTGATTGACGGCAATGATATTAGGTCGCTTGACTTGAAGTGGCTAAGGTCAAACATTGGATTTGTTCAACAAGAACCCACACTATTTGGCTTGACGATACGAGAAAATCTTTGTTACGGTGTCAATCATATCGTCTCCGAGCAAGATCTTGACAATGCCTGCAAGGTATGATATGGGAAATCAGTAACACCATTACTTCCCTTTTTATTTCATCTCACTTTTGTTTCAAATCATATTCTTTTCAGGAGGCAAATGCATATGAATTCATCCAAAAATGGCCAAACAAATATGATACGTTAGTAGGGGAGCGGGGTGTCAAGGTAGGTTGCACATCAAGAGGTCTACAATCCATTTTTATCGGTTATCTTTTGCTATGCAGTCTCTAGATGTGTCTAACCAACATTCTTGATTTTTTTCTTGGGAACAGTTAAGCGGTGGACAAAAACAACGCATAGCTATTGCTCGGGCTTTGTTAGTGAATCCTCGCATCCTCTTACTTGATGAGGCGACATCGGCACTTGATGCTGAATCAGAGCATCTCGTACAAGAAGCAATTGATAAGGCTGTAGTTGGGAGAACTGTATTGATTGTGGCGCATAGATTATCTACAATCCGCTCTGCTGATCAAATTGTTGTCATTGAAAATCATGGAGTTGCGGATACCGGAACACATATGGAATTGCAGGCTTCATCTAAAAAGTATCAAGATTTGATAAAACGACAAAGTATGGTGAAACTCGACGACAGTGTGTGAGTGATACAAATTTTCCTTGCACGTACTTCCGTAGGTTCTCTAATGAAAAAAAATTATGTTAGGGTCCACGAGGTGATGGTGGAAATCTGTATTAGTAAGACTTGCAGAAGAGGTAGCACCCCTAAGCTAACATCACTAAAGAATTTTATTTTGCTTTTGGAAATTAATTATCAATTTCAAGATAAAATACAAATCAAAGCTCAAAGCACTTTTCAAAATCGACCACAATTGCATATTGTATACACCAATTTCTGGTGGTACATGGTATATACCCGTTTTGTCATTTTTCAATCTAATCTATATTTGCAATGTGGATAGGGACGTTTGACAAACTTTTCGAATTCTGCCCATACCTCTAACACATATGATGACTGGTTATGCATTGTTGCAAATAACCAACTCTCTTGCAATATATTCACGACTTCCATACATAGTCACATTTTTTAGGCGCTGATAAATCGAGCTTTCCCACCAGTGTCTTATTTTGTTGAGAGGAGCCCAGCATGACATACAATCATGCCGCAGACCCAAGCGTTAGAAGCAAAGAAGTATTGGCTAGAGGGTTACCTTGTAACTCAGCATTGATTGTTTCCTTCATAAGCAACTTTTGGTTTACCATATTGTTGCTGGCTCGATCCTGAGATTGTCCATTATGACACAGCAATCATCTATGATAACTATTACAAGCAGTCGTGTCTAAGACCCAAGTATGGACTGAACCTTAAGCCCATATTCCATGAACGATCTAACCGCGACCATTACATACAATCATAACTTGTCTGGAGCCGATGAATTGGGATTTCCTATGACTGTCTTCGTGTGTTGAGAGAGGCCATTATGGCTTTGTCGTACGTCCGTGATAGTTATATCACAGCCGTGAGACCGAAGCTTTCCAAGCAGATAAGTATTGGCTCGAACGTTCCCCTTGTAGCTCGGTTCCCTTTGCTTCCCATTTTTCATGGACAACTGATTTGTTTACTGGGCTGTTTCTCGCTTGAATCTTCACTATCCCTGGTAGCAGCTGTGTTACTAGAAGGCTTCTTCATACTTCGTGTTTTCCCCCTTTTTTTCATGGAGAGGTCTATTCTTTTTTCGAGAGCATCTTGTCTCGCGTTTGAGAATGATGAATCAAATGAGCATGTCGATTCTCTATGAGGATATTGAGGATCCACCAAGAAGGGCAACTTCGGTTGTCCCTGAAAACTTAAATTAGGGCTACAACTTGCTACCTCGACGAACCTTGCTCGATTAGTCCCTATCATGGTTTTACCAATTGAATGAGACTGGCATGAATCTGCAGTCTTTTTCCTAAAACAAATTTCTCGAGGAGGACCAAGATCTGCTAATGTCATCGCTGGAACAGTCGCACTAGTTATCGGGTGGTCCCATGATCTCCTGTTGTAACTATTTGACTTCTTCTCTGGAAGTTTGGATCCGATAGCCAACGACGCTTGACTATTCGTTCGTAATGATTGGATGCCATGCGACGATGATTGTGGATCTTTTGAATCCCAATCAAGCATGGAACGTGAAAGACGCTGACTCGTAATATTGCTCATTGGATCATCTGAACCCTTAGATGCCCTCTCAGGCGAAACTGTAGACGACAGCTGTTGGGCTTGCGCTGCTCTTTCATCGCTTCCTGATACTTTGATATCGCGTTCTAATACACGCAGATTATCATGTTGTTGTCCTTTCATCATAGTTTCCTATGAGAACAGGAATGTTTTCTGGTTATAGATTGAAGATGGTAATCTTTATTCTATTTGTTCGCTTTTATGTTCGAAAACTGAATTGTTCCGCAAATACCGTACTGTAATTAATATTAGCGGACTACAGGTAGTCCACTACCTGTACAGGGTAACATTACAGTACCGGTACCTGATCTGAATACCAGGAAGGAAGGCCCTATGTAGCTCTATCATAGAATCATCGTAGAAAATCGCGGTTGACGAATAAATAAAGCTTTCCAAAAAAATGTTAAAAAATAAACCTTAAGTGTCAAAAAGTCTATGCAGTTTTAGAAATATCTTCGTACTCTAGATGCATGCCCCCAAAAAGAATTGCCTTCATCGTGTACCAGGTACTATTAATGTATTGTACAGGTACCTGTTATTAATTCTGGAATAAAGAACAAAAAATGCAACCCATGTTTTGCGAAAAGTCTATGTGCGGTACTAAATTCTAAACAAGATTCAAGATATATGCAGTTGCGCTGGGATTTCGCAAAACCATTTGGTATTGTACTCTCGTAGTACTCGTATTCACAGAACTAATTCTCCGACTATCATCGGCCCTCAAATTTTCAAATAAAACCAATTTTTGGAATGTAATCTACTGGGTACTTCATTTTAATAGTATTGAACCTTTCATGGGCTATAATGCTAGGCTAGTCTAAGGGGGTTGGGTAGTTGAAACAAATACATAGGGAGGTCTAGAGCTGTTATTATTAATTTGAAACATCAAAGAATCTTCGAGTTTGACGGTAGTCACGGCCGTCCAAAAAGCTCCTACTGGTAACGGATCTGTAGAACTGGTATTATTTAATACATTATATTTTTCGGACCAAAACAGACTTTTTACGCACCAAAACAGACAAGGACATCCAGTACATATGTGTAGAAGTCTACACAAGTGACTTTTTTTTCTCTTTCACAACAGCAACAATTCGACAGCTGAAAAAGTTGCCAACAATGGCAATAACTTCTTCTGTATGCCTTTAGAATAATCAACCATTTATAAAAATGGTATCATACTCATCCTACAACAATGCTAATCGCGACCTGTGAAGAAATGAAGAAAAACCAAGGAGCACAAGGCACAGGGGAGTGTTGGAGCTAACTAATGCAGTAGACATGTCTATGACATGAGAAATGCAAGCAATTCCTCAGTTGTTGATGTTGTTAGAGCATCCACCACTGCAGTTCCAAAGATCAAAACAAGAACAATATCAACCTGATGTATTTTTAAGAGAGATGATGGAAGTGGGTTTGTGGAAATGGAGGTGATTATTCATACTCTTGATGTTACAGTTGAAAACAGAGAAGACTCAGAAACAAATGGTGATTACTCAATTGAATTGGTCATTATCATGCCTCAGACATGGTCACCACAAATCTTTTTGGCCATGCTTAATAGTTCTATTCAAAAATTTAAAGTTCTGTCCTTGGAAAGAGTTTCATTTTTAAGGGTTGTTAAGGGGCAGGACGATGGCTTTAGGTACAGTTTGAATGATGTACATTTAACTTTTGGAATTGTAATGTACATCACCTACATGAGGAATAACTCATGAATGATGCCTACATTGATGTAGTTGGAGGCAATCTGTTTTGAAGCCTTATGAAAATCAAAATGAACAAAGAATAATTCAATACTAGTAGAAAGGAAACATAGTAGTAACAATAACAGTTATGACCAAAATAGTAAGAATGCAATGTTACTAATTTACTAATCATCATTGGTTTCTACTGTTGTGGCACTGGGTAAGTTAACACATCTTCACTTGCCTTCAATTGTTTTCTGACTTTTTCAAGAGCTTCTTCTTCAATTTGTCTTTTCCTTCTATTGTTCTTCTTCAAACATGGCTTTTCACATTTCTTTTGTATCTGTTCAATCTTTATTTTGACTTCATCACAATTCATCTGCACACCCTCCTTTGCCTTTATTTTCTCTTTCTTTCCAGAATCACTAGTAAATCCATACCTTGCATCACCTCTAGTTTCAATTTGGTGATTTTGTTCACCAAAGGACTCATCTAAATCTCCAATTCCTTTCAAATCCTGCTGTTGTTTGTAGGCATGGTCTTGAATGATGTGACTTTTGGGGGCTGTTGATAATTGTATATATCTTTCCAGCTGCAATACCTTGTCTCTATAATCCATTGTTATGCTTCCTATCTCCTCTGTGAAATTGTATCTCTTGGTGAGTATGTTACTCAGGAAACCGTCCAGGGCACTCAGGTACCTGATATGTGTGCCCAGCAAACCTGGGCTATTTTTTCATCACTGGTGCCCTCTGCTCTAGACTCTCCCTGGTCTAGAACAAAGAGCATGAATTCCCTTTGAATCTCCTGTGCCTTACCCATCAGTTTTCTACAATCATTCCCATCCAATGCCCCACCAAAAGCAGCACTTCTATCTATACCTTGGTTAAAAAGTATTTCATCAAACTTTGCCCTGAGTGGCTGTCCCCAAGCTTTTGAATTTTCTTTTTTCTTTTGCTGATTCTGAAAACAGGTTTTACACTGTTCCTTTCCTCAATCTTTTTCTTCTATTCTAGATTTCAGGGTTAATTGTTCTTGTAACAAATCATTTAACTCCGATTCAATGATACTTCTTTCCTGGTCTTCAAAGGTTTTGATTCATTGGTTCTCCTTCTTCAGATGTTTTAGATAATTGTGATTGTACATATTGAATGACGCAAGTTCCTGCTTTGTATTGTCACAGTCATGCAGGCTCTTGTGACATGCACTTTTTGCCAAAGTAAATTTAGGGGTATACATTTCAGCTGCTGCCTGTATCTCCTCCAGCAGGTTATCAACCACATTGTTCCCTTTGCCAATGGTTATGTGCAGAATGGGGCATATATACTTTGAAAAAGGTACTGCTTTAAAAAGAGGATACTCTTTAACACCCTTTTGATCTTGGGCTGTAATTTTATCTCCACTATCCTCTAGATTGACAATTTTGTCCAAATGTTCAATCAATTTTGTAATAGTCCAGGGAGCCCCTGGATCATGATGATACTCCTGCCAGTGATCCTTAAACAGATCACAGTATGTGCACCACCAATCAGAGCTCCCTTCTTTTCCTAGGGCTATTGCATACAATAAAATATCTGCAGCAAAGAACAGCTCAAGAGCAGCAGATGCATTTGCTGGTTGATTAGCAGTTTCCTGCAGGGTTGCGTATGAAAAGTCCTCCTTGTTTTCACCCAACAACAGGTACTTTTCTTTGATGAACATCATATTATCATCCAAAAGTCTACCAAATGTATTTTTTGCCTCTTGCATTCCCCAAGGCACATGGATAGCTGGTTGATTGCCAAGTACCAGATGCATCCTTGTATCTCCCTATAAAGTTTGCAGAAATTCTGCTGTGGCCCTTGCCATGATCTAAATTGATGCAGATGTCAATATTAGAAAAGAGTAAACACTCACTGTCTTTTTACATTTGTGTTTTTAACCAAAGTTGCAGACATTCTTGGAGGGATCTGTAAGAGAAGGGATCCTCTCACTGCCATGTTTGTATGTGTCTATCACTGGTTGTACGTATTCCAGGTTGAGAACCAAATTCACTTGAAACTCGGAACTAAAAATTGATGACCCAATTTCCATACGCAAGCAGCTTCTGAGACTTTGCATTTGACTAGTGTTCAGATTGCATATTGATTGGACTGCTTTGGTTCCATGTGCATCTATTTTGGGCAATGTAAATCCATTCAAATTGTCAACTTTGTCCCAAATATCCTTATTAAGATCAGTTGTTGCAAAGTATGTAAGTAAATTGAACAATGACTTGTTATTGTTGTCCTTGTCATCAGTACCCCCTCCCAAAACCACTAACATATTGTGGATCCACTTGTTGTCAGTGGCATCTCTCTTTAATTTGCCAAAGTCTCCAGCTTTGGAAATTGGTACAAGATGACAGTACCCTTTAGTTGCACCATCATAGGACAGCATGTACTTTTTACAGCCACTCTCAAATTGTTTGTTTAATGTCATTAAATCTCTTAACAGGGCATCATGAACCCGTCTATCATATAGGGGTATGAAATATGATTTCATTGTTGGACAGAAATTGTCATTAGATTTAGAGGCTGGTGATATTGGTGCAGATGGTTGATTTAATATGTTCAGCAACTTGTCAGATTTTGCTTCATTAAACTCAGTGAGAATTGATTGTAACACCTCCTGAAGCTGTATTGGTGTGACATTGCTGTCAAATTATATTGAGGTAGAATTTATTTGGGTTTTTAACAGTGGAAGTAAAAGTAATTCCATACAAAGCAAAAATAAGTGAGGATTAGATGGTACCTGGCTGCTTTGTTGGTTGTTGTTGTCACCACCATCAGTCCTCATATCATATGTATATTCTCTTTGTATTGCTTTAATTTTCTTGTTAAATTCAGATTGTATGGACTATAAAAAGGGAATGTGAGCCAATACAACAGAGGAGCCAGGTCTGGAAATATGTGAAAGGTTTTTTGTCCCCAGTCATATGAACCAGTGCTGGGGACCTTTTCCTTTCAACTTGAGTTTGGTTGTTTGGAATATGTTAGATACTTTGTATTTTATCAAAAAATTGATAACTTTGTCATTGATAAATTGATTGGAAGGCAAATAGAAGCCTAGTACTTGCAGAATATTGGAGCAATCATCATCTGAAACACTCAACAATCTTGGTAATGAGGGTATGGCATCACTGATCTGTTTTAGGGAGTACCAGACGGCAGTAGTTTGAGAGAGCCTTTGTACAAAATGGGCAAAATCTTTTTGTGCAGCTGGTGGACATGTGGATGTTTTTAGAGATGTGTTAGAAGAATAGATAAAATAGTTTCTTTCAAATTACATCCACTTACTTTCTATGTGTTCTGCTTTGATATTTGCCATTGTTGTTGTCATCGTCATTTGTGTTGTTATGTTTTTGTTGTTGGAGGAAAGAAACATGTATCGTACCATCTTGTAGAAAAAGTACAGAAGAGAAGAAAAATCTCCAAGAGGGAGCGGTGGAGGGAGATGGGTAAAAAGGCCAGACAAAAAAATGTTTTTGATTAGTATGAATTAAGTTATGCACTGGTTCTACAGATTTGTTACTGGTGGACAGCCATGAGTTGGTGAAATCCACACAGGTGATTTGGGTAAATGCACCTTAGCTGCAAATTACGGCAATTTAGATTACCACTCAACTCCGGCAAATGGTAAGGTAACCGGTAATCTCCAGTAATTGACCCAAATTACTGCGGCAATTTTGGTGATTACCTTACTGCTCAACAATGGTAATCGGTAATAAAATTTTTCCGAAAAGGCCAAAATACAGGAATCTTGGCCTCATACATTGCTAGTGAGAAGGTAATTTCTTAGAAAATATATATATATGTCTGTATATGTATATAAATTACTGTCGATTACCGGGCAATTTATGTTGCTGGAGCCCAAACACAGGAATATTCAAAATACCTGGGAATTACTGAGGAATTCCCCAGTAATTTGCAGCTAAGAAATGCACCAAGCCAATTTGATTGGCCGAAAAAGAAAAAACAATTAACAGAAGAGTGAGTATAAGTAAAAAAGGCCATTTGACATAAATCAATAAGTGCAAAAAAACTTACCCTTGATGATTTAAGAAAATAGAATTGATCACCATTTCATGTCATGTTTGTGCACAGCTGGGCCCCTCCCACCAGGGTTGCACAATGATGGATCAACCAGTGTACTCCGGAGCTCATGGTGGATCAACCACATGCTCCGAGGCTAGTATAACATCTCTTTATCTCTGCATTAGCTTCACCCCAAAGAACAAGAAGATAAGAGAAACCAGAGGCAGTTGTTCTGCTA
>WKLE02002421.1:0-22124 GCA_014885115.2 Asterionellopsis glacialis
TCAACCCCAGTTGCTTTCTGTATGTTGTCCCTTGCGTCAAGAAATGAAGTAACTGGCAAAATATGAAACCAAAGATGCTGTTTTGACAAGTTGTATTATCAAATTTGAAAGTGAGACAACAAAAGACCAAGAGCGCATCGTCAACAAAGACGATCTTGCGTCGCCTTTAAATTTTCCCACCATGTTTTTTTATGAAAAGAACCTTTTCACAGTGCAACAATAAACTTCGATTCAGGCTGCTGCTGATGATTATGATGTGCATTATTTTTCATAACATGTTCCGGTCTTTCTTTCTTAAAGTTACAATTATGGCCGTCATCAATCATAATTAATCAGTCCACCCTTCATAGGTGCATGAATATTCAACATTCAGAATGTAAAAATCTCACACTTTGACTATTGAAAGGCGAAAGTTTAGCCGACCTTACATCACCCACTACGAATTGTACATAATCTATTATCAAGGTCTCTATTCTTATGCAACTGGTTCGACAGGGTCTTTCGATACATATGTTTTGTGATTGTAGTGTACAGACTGATGTAATAAATAAAGATACATTAGCATACGGTATTCAAATGCCATTTCTTCACCAAGAACGCGATCAGTGGTGTATTCACAATCACAAATCAATGATATGATTTGGCATAATCATCAGCAGTTATTAAATTCGAGTATTGCCTGAATCTTTCAAAGGCTGTTGCCGTTGTTGTCATCGTTGCCAGTCAAATACTTTAAAAATTAGCATGTTATCGTGCATAACCATGATGTGTAGCATCAACCTAAAACATGTTTTGGTTCGATTTTGGTTAATATTAAAAATCGTAAATCAGCTTTTAAAAACCATCCACTACTGATTTAATTATTATTAATGGTCATTTCTCGTTTCACATTTCATTGAACAACACATTTTTCTCTTGTTTTTGTTTTTGTTTTTGTGTGTTGATCGTGTCTTTTGTTCCTTTCGATCAACGCGACAATATTTTCTCTTGTGTAAAATTTAAAAACGGATTTTCTTCTTCTAATACCAATCACCACCGCCAGTACGCTTGTCTACAACGATAAGATGATAGCCAAACTTAGAAAGATTACACACAAATATGTACAAAACACGAGAAACATAAATTTAGTGTGTATTTATATATAATATGGGAAAAAAGATACAACACCAAGAAAGAGAAAGCCAAACGAGCTAACGAAAAAGAAAGAAGTATACAAGAGGGAAAAATTGAAAATACTTACTTGCGTTTGTACAGGTCCATAGATTTCACCAATGTTGGTATCTGGTGAGAAAATAACTTTATCAAATTCAGCAACCATAGTACCAGGACTAAAACTACCAAGTGATCCACCACTTGAACCTGATGGACAAGTTGAATATTGTCTTGCAAGTTCAGCAAAAGTTGAGGTACCCCCTGCGATCTGTTCTAATACGAAATCAGCATCTTCAGGGGATTTCACTAAAATATGTCGTGCTGTAGCCTTGACTGCATCTGGGGGTGCACCATACTGTTGAGTTGTATTATATTATTTTGGTACGTTTATCATGATGTGCGTACGTGAAAGGAAACCAAAAAAAAGTTAAGTGACTACTAGAGGGAGAGTACTTGAATGATAAGCACATTAGAAATATAACCATTAACAAAAGAGGCTGGAGAACAGATATCATTCTTACCTCTTCATTGTCAAATGCTTTCATAATACCGTCAAATAAACCCATTTTGAGACCTGTTGATGATGAAGACAGAGACACTGATGTAGGTGCATGGAAGGGAACAAAAGCTTCCGATACTGTCACAAAAAGAATAGCTACAAGAGATGAAATGTATTTCATTTTAATTCTAATCTATTCTTTTTGTTTTCCTCTTTTTTTTTTTCAAAATCTCAAACGAATGTACGGGATGAACGTAAACTATGACGCTTTTGTCTCTTGTGACGGACACCAGGGATTGTTGTCTTGTTTGCTTCTTTTTGAAAAACATCTCAATATATTTTTTTTGTCTCCCGGTTGTCTTGGTTTGTCAGGGAAAAGATGACAGCTGTGATGACGTGTTGCTTTGATGTGAGTCATACAACAAGGAGACGAGGGATAAGGACTATCTCTAGACTCTAGAGAGAGCCCTCCCTTTTCTCTCCCCTTTTCTCTCCCTTTCTTTTCTCACCTTCCTTCTCTTTTTCTAAAATTCAAAGGAGCGCCGCTCGCTATCTAAAGAATACACACTACAGTAGTCCTAATATACTGTATTCACGTGCCATACAGTATTGCGACATTGATATTTGCGGTTGAAAAGATTCGGAAGCAATGGCCGTACACAGATCGAAAGCAATCGTATAAAAAGATCGAGTATTTGAGTGTAGAACGCTTATCTTGAAGATGGTGTTTCCCGCTGAGATTGAGCAATATCTTTCCGTTGATTTACCTAATTATGAATCTGAAAGATTGTTCATTACTGTAATGGCAATCATAATTGTCATTGTGTTTGTTGTTGTACTTCCAATTGTGATTTCATCCATGTCATGGATTCAAAAGGATACAGATGGACGCCCTCAACTTCCGGCATGGATATTGACATTCTTTAATGCCATGTGTCTTGTGTCTCTTGCAATCCTCATGCTTACATCATCCAACAATTTAGCTACATCACGACTCGCGTACGTAGCACCAATGTTGTCGACCGAAGAATGTCAATCCATTATCAATCGTGCTCACAAGGCTGCAGCAATCAACGCTGAACAATTTCCAGAGGATGACAAAATCCAGCGAGATCCAAAGGGATGGAAGAAAGAACGTCACGCCTTTTATCCAACAACTGATTTGAATCTTGTCATTGATCCATTTACAAAGGAGGATCGTGAATATATAGCTGAGAAACTAAACAAAAGATTCGGTCCGTTAGTTGAACGAATTTATGGTATCAAACGTAGTGCGATTCGTGCAAATGATGTAAGTACTGTCGTATAACGACTTGCATACGCCTCTTGGCTAGCTCAGTATCAATGAATCTATTTTGTATTTGGAATGAAACGAAAGATCTCACGTGAGGCAGAACAAGTCTAACACCATGCCTTTTGTTACTCTGATTATTCCTCTCAACCAACCCCCTCTCTGCACGCTGTGCACATATTATACATACACAAGATGTTTATTGTTCGTTATGATGCTACCAAGGGTCAACCATCATTACGACTACATACAGACTCGTCACACGTTTCGTTTAATATTTTATTAAATGATGATTTTGAGGGTGGCGGAACACGATTTCATAATCGCCATTTAGATACCTATGCCGATGCCCATTTAACTCCTGGTGACGTTTTAATCAATAATGCCAACATACTGCACGAAGGGTTAGCAACCACAAATGGTACGCGATATATTTTTGTAGGATTTACAGCCGTTGAAACATTTGATCCATTTACAGAACGTGACAATGATTTGAGTTTATTTGCATCATGGTTTTCGTTAACATGGATGCAAGTGCGATTCAAACAAGGATTTGAAAATCGTGGCATACGTGATGGTAGTCTTACCAGGTCTAGTGATCATGTACCGTCTCAAACTTGGATGGATAGTTCGTACGTACATAACTTGTTTTTGGACATTTGGGTTTACTTTACAATATTTCAAGACGTATGGGCACCCCATGGAATTGTAAATTTAGTGGAAGATCCTGATAATCGTGAAAAATTTATTGCTGCACTTGATGCTGATTCGAGTTATACTGGTAAGGAAGCAAGTTGGTTTAAAGGTAAGAATTTTTGAAAAGAAAGGCAGATTGAGTCCTTATTTTGTGGTAGTGACACAACCGAGTGAAAGTCTTTATATTTGTGTACTAGTTGAATTTAATTTTCAGTCTTACACACATTGACTTTATTTCTCTCTTTTCTTGGTCACCTTTATTAATTTACCACACTGTAGGTCAACAAGTTACTTCAGATATTAATGGAAAAATTGTCAATATATGGCAAGATCGAGTCGACAATGAAGACAAATTTGTAGATTTGTAAGAACGGTACTCTAACGTGTAATTTCACAGTGCAAAAATGAGAATAATGCTGAATAGAGAGTGGGACGATGGCTTCTCTTTAGAAACTCTCTCATCTACAGACTAGGTGTTGGTTTGAAACATCAGTGCTATAGACTTGGATAAAGTTTGGACGTGCATCTATATTCAATACCTCGGTCGAAATAGACAATAAGAGAACTCTGGACATGTGTAACATCGTTCCACTTTTTATAAAAACTTCTTTTTACTTGGTACCTTTGCAGCACCAAACCCACTTCTTTTCATCCCCACAGTATCAAGAATGCCCTTGACAGTACAGGTATCATTTAGAACTAAGGTAGGTCCTCTAGGACCAGAATGGGAGGGGGGATGCGACTATTTTTAAAACCTCACTCTAGATTAGAAGAGAAAGTTAGCCTGCCGCCCTCCGCAAAAACCGTTACATGAGGAACCTCCGAACCGCTCACCGCAATTTTTCCGAACCGTGCGGGTGAAGAAGACGGAATTATTAATTAGGCACACGATCTGCACCGGCACACGCCACCGAAAAAATGATACGCTTGCGGGAACTAACCCACGACCCATGAGAGCTCGGGATCTAACTCACACTTGACGCACGTCTGAAAATAATGTCCTAACACACACCATCACAAAAAGACTTGATTGACGACACGAACTTTTCTGTTTTCTACCTCAAAATCAAAACCCAGAAAACAAAAAGCTTCCCAAGATCATGAAAACTTACGAATCTACCGACCATAGGCTTAGGCCTCCTCCTCGAAGAGACAGAGCGCCGATACCCCACCCTGACACCAAAGCTGCTGTCACCGGTGACGACGACGATGAGAGCTCCCAGCATCGTATTTCGCGATATGACATCCTATCGGGTGGCGTAGCATTTGTTTTGGAGAACTTTTTAACTGTCGATGAATGTAAAGATTTTATTGAACAAGCCGAAGGATTTGGTCTTACCGACTGTGGCTATTCTAAAAGTATTCGTAAAACGGATAGAGTTGCCGTCGACGCTTCTAACGAAGTGGCAGAACTCTTGTTTCAGAGGGTCAAACCATACTTGAAATCTACCAAATTTGATTTATCCAGAAAATTAAATACAGCTCGGTATCCAAAAGGTGTTCCCAATTCGACAAGGCCATACAACTGGCAACCAGTTGGATTGAACCCTACATTTCGAATTTGCCGGTATGAACACAAAGGATTCTTCTTTCCTCATCATGATGGTGGATTCTTCCAAAATGAATTCAACCAATCCCTACAAACGTTTATGGTCTATCTAAATGATGATTTTGATGGTGGTGAAACACGTTTCTATAATGAACTTCAGCGTCACTACGTAAGACCCGATCCAGATAATGTTGTGTACACGTACCGACCAAAACCTGGTGATGCCTTGATCTTCAATAGTCAAATCACCCATGATGGCAGCAAAGTTTTGAAGGGACATAAATATATCATGCGGAGTGAAATTATGTACCATGCGGCTAACGAAGAGGAAGAAATGATGCAGCAACAGTCACCCATTGTAGTAGAGCCAGATCACGATCCAGATGCAGAATTGACATGGCCATAGGAAACAGGCGGCTTGTAATTTGATAAGAAAATGTATGTAGATAATATGCAATATGCTGTGATGTATTATTAAAATTTGTGTACGAGAGGGCAGAAGCTTCTCCAATGGAAAATGTATTTACAACGTAATGCAGACATACACAAGAATCTTACCCTGTGAAACTGCTGAAGCTACCAATAAGACGGCTGTAATGACGGAGTCAGTCAATAATTTGGACCACTCATAGGCGGTAGACAAAGAGGACTAATCCTGTATTGGTTGTTTAAGTTTGTATAAGATTGTTTTCTCGCGGAGTTGTACTCCCGGGAAAATTCCTTGATAACTTTCGCCCGCTTCTTGCAGAGAGAGAGAGAGAGAGCGAGCCCCTGGCGGACAAGTAACTCTCTCAAAATGACAAAACTTGTAAAGAATGCTTAAAGGTCATTTTTTTGGATTGACTGGTTGGTTGGTGATTGCATTTATAAACGAAAAAGCAATTCTTGAGTGGGAGGTTTCATCGCCGTCTTTCCCTCTCTCTAACCACTTTCTCCTTGCCAAGACTCGCCACTGTAACTCGTCATCTCGTTCGATGATCCCATCATCTTCATGTGTTTCCCGCGATCAATCCGATTCTTTAACTTCGACTAATGTTCGAGTTGCGTTTTCTAATCGCCCATTTATACCATTATTTGATTCCTTTGCCTCGCCTAATGTCCGAGTTGCGTTTCTAATCGCCCATTTTCAATTTTTTGTAACCACTCCAAGCGTTCTTCCACAGTATTTTTATCTTTTTCCTCATTTTCCTGTATTAGTAGACTGGACAAGTCGAACTTTTGCATCGAAATAAAACTGTATTTTATTTGTCTATCATCTAAAAATGCTATGTACAGGTACGACTACGCTGTGTACCATTGAACGTAAAAAGCCTACTGGTACTTGGTCAGTAAAAGGTACAAGGTACCCTTTAGGAGGTCTGCCGATCGTAAGTCATTAGGACCTCTCTACGTAATTCTGTATTAACCTACCAGGTATCTCTCTCGAGGTCTACCCACCTGTAAACTTCAGCAAAAAAACAAGTGAAAACCCAGGCCCCAACGAAAACAAGAGTTTACCTCATTGTGCTTACTTACTAGCTGCTTGAACGCTTAAATTTGCTTGTAAGGCATACCTTAACGTGAGTCCCCCTTTGTTGTTGATTTTGTTCATCTTCTTCTCTCGGTGGATGTATGAATCGATTGATTGGAACAATGTTAAAAGAATGAGTGAAGGAATGATGTAATATCGTTGTCTTTGACCGCCATTGTAGGACAATCACTCCTGTCCGAGTTTGGAGGGACGACATGTATCGAAACTTGTCTTCCGTAGGCTTATGTACAAATGCTACTATGGCTCAGTACCTATTGTTTAAGTCGGGGTGCATCAAGCCCGACTGAGGATGAAGGGCACCAGAGAATAAGAGCAAAGTTGGTTGCAATTTTTTTGGTTTCTGTTTCACAATCAATGTTTATTCGTTGATTTATCTCTCTTCTCAATTAAATCACTCACAAATACCTTGTTGGTTGTAAAATTATATTTTGCTACTAATCCCAAAAATTATAGTACACTTTTTCTTTAAAAAAAAATGAAACATTTAGCAGCTTATCTTTTGTTGGTTTTGGGAGGAAATGATTCCCCATCTGCCGATGATGTCACCAAGGCTTTGTCCGCTGTTGGTGTCGAAGTCGATGCCGATCGTCTTGCCGCTATGATGACCGAATTGGAAGGAAAGGATTTGAATGAATTGATGGAAGCTGGAAAGGAAGAACTCGCTAAGTTTGGTGGTGGAGGAGGCGGAGGAGGAGGAGGCGGAGGAGCCGCTGGTGGTGACGCCGGTGCCGCCGAAGAAGAAGAAAAGGAAGAGGAGGAGGAAGAAGAAGCTGATATTGGCGGTGGTGTAGATATGTTCGGTGGAGACGATGGCGGAGACTACTAAACAAATAGGAAAAAATAGAAATATAAAAATTTACAAAAACTACAATAAAATCTTTTTGGTGCGTACATGAATTCATATATATTCAGCATTACACCATGACTGTAGTTTCGTGTTATATTGTCCGTTTGATGGAGAGATACTCAAGAGAAGGACCATAGAAACTCTCCTAATCCTTGCATTGGTGGATCCCCATATTTTAGCTGCACCAGTGCGCCATAGATCATTGGAGGATACTCTTTGTAGACAATGATGTTGTTTAGTTGTGGTTTCTACCAAGCTGCGAAGTTCAAAAAGCAGGCTATACTAACTGACAAATATGGATACTTTATCGAGACAGTGAATACCTAAAAGGACTGCAGTGGGATAGGCAAGTCAATGTCATAATAAGTTAACTGTGCACAACTATTAGCCTTGGGAGTTTAAGGTTTCATGGTATGCGGAGCTCTGTAATTATGTAGATTTCACTTTCAAAGAACTAATAAAAAGTAGTCTCTAGATATTACTAGACTAGACCGAGACTCTGTAGTATTTTATTTACCACCACATACCAAGGAAATCTGAACTGTGTCAGGCTTCACTTTTGGCAAATGCGTGAACGGTCAGTGCCATGGACTCACTATTGCTGTTGTTGTACATGAAAATGATTTTTTTCTAATGTACGAATAGTGTACAAACAGTAACATGAAAAAGACAGCCCTTTTGCTCCCTTCATGTGGAATGGTTAGTTTACGGCCATAACAAAAAAAGTGTACAAGGATTGCCCTATTCTTTCCTTGAAAAACAACAACACTTTGATTTTTTTACAAGTTAGGCTTGTTCTATTTTGCAGAGACACTTATATTATTGGTTTTTGCTACAAAGAACAAAAATAAAGTAAACAGTTTTATTATTTTTGCTTTAAATACATAATGATTAGTAATATATTCACATGCACAGAATGAATTATTAATTTATTCTCCGGTCCTTTCAAAATTGTTAAAAAGAAACCATCACAGTTTTGGTTATTATTCTTTTCCCAGGTTGTCTTGTTTATGTTTGTGTGTCTCCGTATTTCGTTACTTAGCTATGATCACTAATTAGGGCTTGAAGACGAGTCGGATTAGCACCCATTAAACGTTCTACAACTTCACCATTTTTAATAAAAACAAAGGTTGGCATGGCCGATACACTGTACTTGGCGGCTGTTTCTGGATTTTCATCGACATCCACCTTGACAAAGACTACGTTGGGCATTTCATTTGCCATTTCTTCAAATAAGGGTGCAATCATTTTACATGGACCACACCATGTAGCACTAAAATCAATTACCACCAATTTCCCTTCGGCTGATGCCTTGAGCACAATACCAGAAACATCGGCCTCGGTGCTTGGTTCCAATACAGCACCACCGCCACCTCGGGGAATCGATGAAGCTGTTGTGGAAGCACTCGTACTACTGCAACCTTGTTGTTGTTGTTTTTTACTTAATCCAAAGGTTTTACTTGTACTAGGACATGAGTTTGGTTGCGAGGCAGGTGATTCCGCCAAAACAGTACTGGTACTAGTTAATGCAACCAACGCGGCAATCATCACAAGAGCATTTTTCATCATCATCATGGTGTATGTAGGTCTGTAGGGTTCAGATAGTTAGTAAGGCTTTTGTCTGTGTTGTTTATCAAAAACAAGTGATGGCTGTTTTTTTTTCAAGTAATGGTGTTCCTAAATTAAAAACAGAAGGAAAGAGAAGAATTGTTTCAAGATAATGACAACAGGATTCTTCTACAAAGGAGAAGTACGGTATGTTGTGGTAAAGTAGCAAGACGAACGAGCGAATAGATTCTTTCTGTTATGTTTTTTATATTCCTTGCATTCACAGTACGTAACCGTTGCTTTGATTGGTTCTGTGTGGACTCTTGCGTTGTTTTGTATGAAACGCGTATTTTGTTTCTGTTCTTTTGATTTGCTGCTGCAGCAGTTTTCGCAGGTAGTGTCAGAAACAAGCATCTTTGGATCAGACAATTACTCTTGTTGGGTATAGTACAATATCCATGTAGGAACAATGTACGGCTACCGAGAAAGCAGCGCACAAGATATTTTTTCAATAGATTTTTTGGAAATTGACTCAGATTGGATGTCTATAAGGCTATGAGTCTTCAACTTCCTGGTTTCTTTTGATCCTGACGCAGTACAGGCACACACTTTACTCCGTACCAGGTACCCAGGGGTACAGAGAGATCTCGAGCCCGGGATCCTTGCGAAAATACTGCTGCTTTCTTGTTAGTGTGTCTGTTTCAAAAATCTGGGAAGTGACCGCTCGTAATGCAAGGGCGTAGTATCCAAAAATAAATTTTCGAATTTTTTCTCAAGACCTCCTTTTTTTGATTTTCGATTCCCTTTTTTTTTTTTTAATGGGTCTCTCTGCTTGTGTTTCTTTTTCGTCCATGATTGCAACCACATTCTGGCGACAAAAACGGGCATGGGGCAACACAAAACAGACTTATCAAAATCAATCGCTTACTAAAACTGCAACATCCTATAATTCCATTCAAGACATCACCAATCTTAGAAATTATCAGATAAAAAAAGTATGGAACAATCATCATCTACTGCATCCGAACAACCTTCTACTGTCCATGACTCCACAACGACGACAACAAAGAGCAGTACGACTGGAATTGACATTCAAGATGCCTTGACTATTTTATCGGAACGATCATCTCAAAAGGAAGGAGAACACCATAAGCATAATGATAATATCAATGGTGGTGGTGGAGGAGGAGGTTGTGGTTGTAACCAATCTATTCCCAAGGGTGGTAAATCCATGGGACAAACCATTGATATACTTGAACCAAAAAATGACAAAGACAATGATGAAATGTCATTGGAAGAAAAGAAGAAACTTTTAGAACAAGAACGTTTGGAACGTTCGAAAAAAATACAAGAGGAATTACAAAATATGACTAGCGCTGAATTAATCAAAACTGTATTACAAGCTCAACAAGATCGAGTTGTCACATACAAACTCTATGATGAAGGACTGCAACAATCCTTAACCACAGGTAACATGTCCTTGTACCCTATAGCATGTGCAAAAGCTACAGCATCCTTTTCGGTATTGAGTGATACAATCAATGCTGTACTCGCACAGCTTAAACTTAATCATAATAATAAGAAAAGCCAAACTAGCATGTTGACCAAAATCATTACAAAGTTACAACAAGAAGAAAAAGAAAAATTGAATTTAACCGCCGCATTGCATTTGGAAAAAATTAGGCAAGTAGGGGCAAGTAGTGAGAATGACGAACGAACCATGAACTTATTATCCCAAGGTATTACAGCTCTCATTCAAAAAATAAGTCAACGCGTACAAAATATCAATGAATGCATAGAAGAATTACGGTGTGAAGCCATGGAAGACGAGTGATGGATGATTTGTTTACGAAAAAAATAATAATGCTTTTTCAATAAAAAACAATTACAATTTTACTTTTATAAATGTCTCCTTTCTCTCGTTCCTCTCTCAATCATTGTCTATATAATATGTGTCTCTCTACAGTACCAGGTACCGTACACTAAGTAGCAGTCTTAATGCAATGTACTATATTTGGCAATGTTGGAAGGTGTTATTCGTCTACGACGATAAAACAACACATATGCCATTTCGGAAACCACATTCCTTGGGGGGATGGGTTCCACCAATTCATCATCAAATTGTAACCACAGAGGTTCCGCCGATTCTGACACACCCTTGGATGCATTCGCAGCTGCAACCTTACTTTGATTGACAGCTGCTTCCTTATCCTTGGAACGACCTAATCTCCATCCAGTTTGAACACCTGATTCTTCTTCCAAATCATAAAAACTAGCACCTGCACCATTAAAGTCATATCCCACCTCTTCACTCCCCTCTGTACCACAGGCGGTTGCCTTACACATGGCAACATAGTGACCACCCGTCATACCACCGTAATGATTCATAACACCAATCAAATCATACACATGTGAGTCTTCTGTATCTTCCGTCATGACGGGAGAATCAGAATGACACCATTCACTCATGTCTAACCCTGTCAATGGGAAATTAATCTTGGTGGTAATTTTTTCTCTCCATCGTGCCGAACAATTGAAGCGTTTTATATGAAAGATTAACAAATCTGGTAATCTCCATACTTGCATATTTTGTTTTCCCTCCCGATAGTCCTTACAACGTGGACATCTCCAACAATCTGTCAAATGTAATTGTTGTTGCTTACAAAATTCAGTCAAACATACACCCAAATGTAATCCAGCACTCCCACCAGCACCAGGACTCGCACCATTCTTGTTGTTATTGTTGTTGTTACCCTTGTTGTTACCACCCTTTGCATTGACCTTATGACTATCCAATAAATCTATACTTGATTTATGAATTGCCAATTCAGGACGAATGTACATGACGGGTGTGGTAAAGTAATGGATAGGTTTAGACCCGCTTTTCTTTTCCACAGGCGGATCACGCCAATGCAATACCACAGCATGACGGGCATTCATAAAGTTACCAATAGTTCTCATCAAGGAAAAAGGGAATGGAACTTCATCACTGTTGCTCGTGCTTTGAGTAGTAGTAGTAGATGATGCTGATGAAGCACCATCCTTGGTCTTTGCTGTTGCGGTACCCGAAGACGATGATGCTCCAAGTGGAGAATCTGCTGTACACACACGAACTTCAAAGGGTAATTTGTGCAATAACAAACGGACCTTTTCAATCAATGCAGCAGACAATGCAGATGCATCAAAGGATGGATTAGAGAAAGTTTCACGTTCACCAAATTGTTCATCAAATGGTACATCCTCGTCCGTTCCCAAAGCAGCCAACACGTATCGACGATCATAATCTATCAATATATCAATCAAATCTGATATAGTTCCTGAAATCTTTTCATAAATACGTTTGACTTTGTTTGCAGAGGCAGTTGCTTCTTTATTACCACCATCAACGTCTGTCGATGATGATCGTACCAAAAATCTTGCAGCTTGAGCTAAAATATGTGCACCTGCGCGTGCTGTACTCCATTCATTTTGACATTGAAGGTAGAAGGCTTGCCCAAAGAGAGCATTGGTAGAACCACCAGTATTATTTGGTGATTTATCCGCATATCGATGATGGACCATAAACTCTGTTGGTTTGATACGTGGTGTGGCATGAGAATACAATGGACGGACTTGACCCTTATGGAATTGATCAATCGTATAGGTTTCATCCCATTTTGATGAAAAGTTATCAAAGTGAATCCTAACCTTTGTCATGGATACTGCAACAGCATCTGGACCAGATGCAGATTCATTAGTTCCTTCTACAACAGCATCACCGTCCACAATCTCAACGACACTTCCAGGGAACCAATGACGTTTATGATCAATAGCATCTACACGAAGACCCAGTTTGAACTCTTCCTCCGTTTTGGGCCACAAACATCGGGATATTGCCTTTGAAATTGGAAGAGGGTCGGAGTCGTATATACGGCATTCTCTGCTGTCACCATATACATCTATTAGTTCCTTCAGTTCACGCATCTCTCTTGGTGACCGATGAAGAGCGACATCACCGGCTAACTCTCCAGAAACTTCTGACTCTTCATCTTCACTTGCCGTGGCAGATTCTACTTCCTCCTCCTCTTTCTTTTCATCAGCTGTTGCTGCTGCATGTTTTTGCTTCACAGATTGGATGGGTCTAGGTGCTAACGTCGATTCAAACGCGACAATTTTGGTAGGAGCTGGTGGAGCTGCTCCAACTTCTTCCTTATCGGAACCATTCGTAGTATTTGCAACCTTTACACAGGGTCCTTCTTTGTCCGGGAGCCCCGTCACCTTGATGTATGTTTTGACTGGATTTGATTCATCCATATCCTTGGAAATGACTAATTCTTCCACCTTGCATAGTTTTAATCGACCTGCAGATATACCACATATGTTTTGAAGCTGCATTCGAAGGTCACCAATGTCAGCTAGTCGTGACATGGCAATTGCATACTCTTCGGTTATCAGTTGATTTGAAGGGGCTTTGAATACTCCATCTATTGGCTTCTTCCGTTCAAACCTTTCTTTTCGTCTATCACCCTTTTTCGTCTTATTGAGTGTTAAAGGGCAATTCAGTGATGTACCACGTCGAACTACAGTCACTTGGAAAATGACATCTGCAACTGTTGGAAATGGGAGAGATAGTAAGTTGAATGGGTCAAAGTTTCTACTTGAAAAGTGACATGTCGGACAAGCTACGGTGTTCAAAACCTGACCCATGGCAACATCGGCAATGATAGAACGATTCCGTCGAAGAAACCTATGAAAAGTGGTATAACAAGAATCCAAAGTACAATACAAATGAGCTGAATCGATCCAAACGGTAAACATAGACAGGATTATACAACATGGGTATGACTTCAGACAAGCAATTGTCCACAGCACCGGATACTACCCCGATGAGTGTCGGAGACTCTAGTCCGCTTCAAGTGTCTTCATAAGAAAGTCTGGATTGCTGCTTTTTCAACAGCGTAGCACTAATCAGTGCACAAATAACTCACCTTCGCCATGCTTCCTGACCAACTCTTGGAAGTGAGGTTTTCTTCACCCAATCATCTTCAAGCGCTTCGACGTATGGCTTCTTCTTCACCTTGTTGCTATCTTCGTGCAACACATCTAGCATGTAATTTAGCAGCTCTTGTGCATCTTGCTGGTCGGCGCCAGAGAATTGTGAACGTGCTCTTCCCAAGTGACCACGAAAGCGCGTTGGAGACTTTTCTCCATACTTCCCACTCCACATGGTACGTAGAAGGTCCGAAAATTCTTCCAAGAGCTTCCCCCCTGTACCCAATGGGTTGTCCTTGTTCAGGTCACCAGTGGGTTTGTATTGATTACTCAGTAGGTACGCTCTCAACAAAGGCATATAGCTAATGCATTGCAAGGCAGAGTTTGCATAGCAGGTGTTACCCAGATTCGTCAAGCCGCATGCTCCATACCCGGGGAAGGTACAAAGTTTACTTCCACCATTCGGTTCTGGCTCGGTTGTACCTTTCTTTACGGCTACAGTTTGCTTGGCTTTCCCGTCAGATGGACCCGCCGGTTTGTTTGTATCGCCATTGGTGGTTTCTTTTCCAATTGTATACCGTCCTGCGATGGCAAGCCTGTCAGAATCGACATCAATCCACTCAATGTGACCACCATGCTCACTAAAATTGATTCTTACTTGTCTCACTTCAATTGTTTTCCTAATTTTCCCCGCAGAAGCAGCAGCATTGCTGTTCCCCATATCCATTTCTTCCTCTTCTTCATCAGGATTTTCACTAATTTCATTGTTTCGGATTTCACTTATTTCAACTTGATACCAACGACCAGATGAATCCATTGCATCGATAGTCTTGCCTGCAACATTGGGAGGATTTTCCAGCGGTTTGTCTTCTTGGTCGACGCCACGGAGCATACGTCGAAAGGCTGCATCTTCTTCTGCAAGATGACGAGCTCGTCCTGCTTTGGCTGCAGCTTCACGTGGCCACACAAAATCACCCGTTTTGTTCAAAACGGCATATTCAATCATGAGACGATCATTATTGGTCATCCCAACACTCTCAAGAGTTGCATGGTCTGCATACGCTTCCCAATCTTCTCTCAAATCGTTGTAGAAATCTTTCGAAGCAGGCGGGGTCTGATGCATATCAGGCAACATGGCAAATCGATTCTTACAAACAAGTGTCCATGGACCATACCGAGTTGAAACATCTTTGGCATTGTTTGGCACGTCAATGCGTTTCCAAAGACGAGCTTTGCCAAGGCCTTCGACATTAAAAGCCTTGACATTATTCATAGACAATCGCGCAATGACTTCAGCAAATAGTCTCCAAAGTGGTTGGTCTGGTAATGCCATAACACGGATAGACATGGAGCCGGCATCCCCACGTCGGTATGGTTGCGATGCGTCACAGACATGGCAGTGTACAACCCATGGATGAGTTGCTACTTGTATCGCCTCTGGTATTCTTAAGGGTGCTTCATTGTCTGTAGCAACGACTTCAACACTCATTACTGACATATCTTCATCTTCCATTTGCTTACTGTCCGTAGAAAATGTCCTCTCACGTCGATTATAAACCTTCACCAATGGTAAGACCATTCGTGGTACAGGTGGACCTCCACCGTACATTTCATACAAGATATCCCAGACAGAGGGTGGAACCAAGACGTAGTGAACTCCCTTTTGAAGACCAAACTTCATTATCTCATACGACCCCAAAGTTCCAGCTACAACAGAGTCAGATTTACGATCCAGTATTCGTTCCGATGATAAATCACCTGGTCGTTTACGACTTGATGACAACGGTGTGACGTGACAACCATCCCAATTCCATCCAACGTATGCCTCCCATGAATCCCACCATTTCTTATCCACACAATATAACATACCATGTCCCAATCCTGCTCGACCATCATAACCACCAATGCCACCCCAAACTTTGAACAGATTATCTGCTTTAGGACTACTATTACCATAGCGATCCTTCTCTTGATTAAATGGTATTTCATCATGTGATATGACCTTGCGGACCGATTGACTAAAGTAATCTAAAATGGTAGCACCATCGCCACTGCCACCTTCATCTGACCAAAGGCGAAAGGCATCTTTGTTCTGCCAATCCATCCATCGCTTCAATACTAACTCACGTTCAGCTGAAGGACTCGGTAAAATGCCCGTAGCAAAAATTCGATAAAATATAGCATCCAATGCTGCATCATCTAAGGCTTCCTCTGCCCATTCATGATATTCATCAATGGTGAGTTCTTTATTGTCTTTCATCCATGGTACATGTTGACTCTTTTCGGTAAATCTTTGATAGGCATTCTCTAATGCAGGATCCTTATAGGATGCACCTATAGGATTTTCCCGTACCTCCCGCAAATAATCCATAACTTCCGACTTGGGGCCACTTGTAGTGTTACCATTCGTAATATCACGTTCCGTCATGGTTGTTGTTGTTATTGAATCGCCACCACTCATTTTCTTTAAATTGGTGTCACTGTCACGTCGTCGTTTTAAATTAGTATCCGACCCTCGTCGTTTTAATCCAAACCCATAACCAGAACTGCCCTGTCGTGAATGTTGACTATTAATTTTTTGTTGCGTTGTTGCCGATTGTGATGCAGCAGCTGCTGTGGCTGCTGCTGCAGCCGATGAATCTTCAATGGTAGTTGAAGATGTTGCAGCTGATGCTGCTGTTTCATCTTCACTTCCATTATCAGATTTGGCAACAGCTGTAGTACTAGTAGTAGAGGTAGGATTATTGTACTCCCCGAAACTATGGGCTGTGAGCAATGTGGCTATAGAATCCAACATACATTGCGATGCTACCGTTGGTACTTTCCGTGATACCTTGTTTGTCGTTGCTGCTTGTACCTTTTGTTTTACACTTGCATCAGCTGTAGGTAAAAATGATTTACCATAATAATAATAATGTGCTAAACTCGGAACACTCAACACTGTATCATTTCCCACCTCCAATAGAAATGTCGGTATACCCCCCGCAGGATGATTTGCCAAGAAATTATACAATTGTTTCGGTGGGACCATCAAGTAAAACAACAAATGCAATCGTTGTTCACGTGTCCCGCGCAGGGCCAATGCCATTAAATAACACAAGGACCACATTGTGACACCTGCTGGTGGACCATCTTCATTCGCATCTGACGCAATACTTGATACAGGTAAGGCTGGAAGAATATGCTTTTCCTTGTTATCAGGTTTAATCGTTTTGTTCACATCCATTGTCAAACCATACTTGGTGGCTGAATCAGCTGCTATAAAGGCAACACGATCCCAATTACGTGATAAACTTTGTAACAAACAAAATGTCGATCCAATAAAATCTGCAGGTACAAATGATGATGATGCCTGTTGTGGATCTCCTCCAGAAGAAGATGATGATGATAATTTAAGTGACGATGACGATGCCATGCAACTCTTGAGTAAACATTGTCCAGGATTAAATATGCGTCGTAATACCAATTCATCTAACAAATGTTGCTTTTCCGCAATGTGTCGACTATCGGATATGCTATTAATCTCACCATTGCCACCATTACCTCCACCCCCACCACCATTCTTGTTGGACGCTGTGGAGGATGCTGAAAGAAAGGTCTTTAACATTTTATTATTTGTTTTACCGGTGGATGCATCTTTGGACCGTAAGTTGCGTACAATCATACGGACACGTCGTTGAATGAAGGTAATCTCCTGTGGTGATAGCTGATTTGTTGTTTTATTAATAAGTTCTTCACACACGGAAGGGACATCTGTTGGATCAATGATTTGTGTACTACCAAATGATTCCCATTCGACTTGCCACAATGACGTACTACTACCTTTGGTTGCTGCTGTTGTAGGAGCCATGCCAGTAGTACCATTTTGATTGACTGTGAGTTTCCGTACAGGTGGCTTTAGGGAATTCTTCAAAAAGGAATTATCTGAATGTTGACGTCGTAATGAATTAGTCAACTCCTTCCGTTCCGTCGACGTGGCCGATCCAGATTTGTTGGAGGACGAAGATGACGATTGTTGTTTGGTAGAACTAGCAAAACTACTCTTTTTCCCATTGTTTCGTTTGGAGGATCTTTTCGATGATGATGTCGATGCTCCAGATTTAGTACTGATTTGATCGTCTAGAGCACCTGCCGCTGCCGCATGATTACTCCTTGGAGCGGTCGTAGTGGTGGTATTATTGTTTGCGGCAGAAGACGTAGCTGTTTTTCGTGGTGCCTGCTGTGCTTTTGTTCCTTTAGGACCCTGCTTTGTGGGAGGTGCTGCTGCTGATTTCGATTGACATGCCCCCATTTTCGATAAATTTAAAGTGGTAGCTGTGGTTGTGCGAACCGAATCTTTCTTCCGAGAGTGTAAGATTACTTAACTAGCTAGAGAGAAGACGCAATCAACCAATCAACTAACCAGTACAACTACGTGACGTCTTTTGCCAACCTACAAAGCTAATAAAATATAGTGTCGAGTGCTGTCTTCGTATCGATTGCAGGATGCGTAGGTTCCTCAGTGTGGTCGTGATTCAGTTCAAACGACCCTTTCGTGTTTCCTTGTGTCTTGCTTGCTTGCTTCAAACGAAAGAAGTGCAACCCAAGTCCTTTTTGGAAACACAGACAAGAATAAACTACACAACTCAAGAGATGCCTTTCCAAAGTCTCCTTTGGTCTGCGTCGCCACCCTTTACAGGTCTCTCCAAACACTTAAATAGATTATATTATGATTGAGGTGAATGCTACAAATACAGGGAATCTGCGACGTCGTTTCTTCCCTGCCACACTTGAGTGAAACGGGGTGTCGGTATCACGTAACGCTCTATGTGAAGATCTCTCCCTTGCCGATTAGCGATAGCGGTCTCTCTACTAACTAGTAGACGACTATGATTCCTGCTTGGTGGAGTACAGTAGGTTCTAGTAGGAATCCTACCCAGGGGCAGTCAAACTGCTTCTCTTTCCCCAAAAATGCAAGTAGTTTTACACATAAAAAACGTTAGGATATGACGCATATTTTGGGAGTTTAACGTGAGAAGTTCTTGGCGAGTTTGGGAAGAAGTACAAGAAGTATTATAAGTATCGCTGTACATCCGTAGGACCTACGAGATACATACAGTACAAACTAAGCACACTACCTGGTACAGTAGTCGAACGAACATGGTAACTGTACATTATCAGTATAATTGTACAGGTACCTGTACAGGTAAATTCAAAGTACTTGGTATATGGTCAAAAGTATCGCAGCATGTGCTTCATTTCTACCGCCCCAAATATGTAATTGTATGCATCATGGTGACAACTCCCTGTCAATAATGGCGATGCAGGCGCAACGCACATTCTGACTGATTTTTGTCATATGTACAAATATTGTTCATATGATGTGATTGACGAATGCATCCGCCAATGAAAAAGATACACGCTATTAATCTTTCTCCCGTCATGAAGATCCTTATGTTACCAGGTAAGGTACAGCATTGAAACTCTCTACTACATACCCAATGTCACCTGAAAAAAAAGGGCAATCATGTACCCATTTTTTTCATCAGTGTGCGTTTGAGCCCGGAAAGAGATTCTCACTTTGAATCTCTCAAAATCGTCCATGAAACAGAGGATTCAATCGTACCAGTACTGGTGCAAGTGCACCATCACCACTTTCAGTACTGTATCTGAGACACACAATAGAAAGATGACACTGAAATAGTGAATATTTTTTTTAATAGGAATTAACAATCTTTTTTGACTGACACACATTATAATATTATTATAAATACTGCAGTAGGTTGAGGAGTACCTCGAATAATTTTGAATGGTGTTATTGTATATATCAGCCGCGTTCTCTCTCTACAAGGACTGCAATTATTATAATACGGAGTACTGGTAATCATTCTCGTCTTTCTTTACTTGTTCCCCGACGACTTGATGATGGATGAACGAACACTATCACTGACTACGATTTCTATTTTTGTGACGGTGTACTAACTAACTAGCTTCTTCTTCTTCTTCTTCTTCTTTTGAATCAAGAAGAAATTACATACTATTCACTTTTTCCCATAATGCCTTGACAAAAATAGGTGCATCTTCCTCCAATACTAACTTTAATTCTTCCAATAATTCCATGGATGATTTTTGTTGTGTCACATGAGAAACCACATAATCAATCAGTGTTTGTTCTTCTTCCCCGATATATTCCGCTATTTGCGATGCTACAAATCCCTTCAATGCCATCACATCTTGTTGTTGTTGCCAACTAAATGTAGCCTTTGAATTGGTCAATGGATCTACATTCTCTTGTCCTTTGTCAGTGGAAAGAGATGAAACATCCAATTTAGGTTTTTTACGTGGTGGACCTAATGGTGCACCTTCTGAGGGTGGTGGAGCTGTATCCGCATTGGCTTGAGCTTGTTCTGCTGCAGCATCAGGATTCTCTTTTGTCATCCACGCAGGTAAATTGGATACACCACGTCTTCCTGAATCTTGTGGCAATTCTTCTGTTGTAGGTTGAGGTGGTAATGGTGGTGGTGCTCCATCTGGTAAGGGTGGTGGTGGAAGAGGTGGTCCACCTGGAGGTAAAGGAGGTGGTAGCAAGGGTGGTGGTAATGGTGGTGCTTGTTGTGGTGGTTGAGGCGGTGGTGCCGAACGTTCCTTTTCGATCAGTTCTCGAGCAAGAGGCAATGCCTTTTTGATTTTTTCTTCCACAAGTTGATTCCGTAATTGTTGTTGTTCCCCTGATACTTCATTTAATTTGTCTCTAAATTTCCTTACAGCTTCTAATACCTCCGGTGCATTTAAAGGATCTTCCTCTGCATCATACGCACCTCCACCTGCCGCAGCAGCCGCACGATTCACATCCACAAGTCTACTATCAGTACCATTATTTGATGTGACAACTGATACTGGCCCTTCCGTTTGTGCCACAGTCGTCTCGACTTTGGAAGTATCATTTTCTTCCGACGGTTGTTGCGTTTGTGCTGTTGGTGGTGTGACGACAACTTTTTTATCAAAATCATATTGACTCATTTTCTCTTTTAATATTTGTATCGTTGCATCATCATTGATTTTGGTGGCAGATTCAGGTACTAATACAGTTGGATCTGATGGAACAATATAGGCACGTATATTTGCTAATTTGGGATCCTCCTCAGCAGTTATAGCATTGACTGTATTTTTAAGTTTCAATGCCCCATCGGTATGTGTCATTAATACAATGGCCATTCGATTTGCAGTACTATTTTTAGTACTAGTACTACTACTACCCTTCGTGTCATCATTCACTTTTTCTTCCGTAGTATGATTGTCATTATTATTATGTTCTTCGTCTTCTTCGATGGACAAATTAATACTTTGAGTGGATCCACACGGACCATAAATCCAATGACGTAATTTAGTAGCAGTAACATTGGACGGCAAATTGGTGAGTAGGACCGTATTGGATGGTCGTATAGGTGGTGGGACAGGTTTCATAAGCATAGGAGGGGGCGGTGGTGGTGGCACTATACCAGGTTGGAGTAAGGGTGGTGGAATTCCAGTTGGAGGAAGAAGACCATGAGGATGAGGTGGGAGTGGTGGTGGAATTGGCATGTCAGGTAGCGGTACCTGAGGTGGTGGAATAGCCATCCCTGTCGTCGTTGATGCTGCTGCTACTGTGGGTGGAATAGGAGGTGGGGGTAAACCCGGTGGTAGTAGCGGTGGTGGAGGAGGTTGACCCGACATGGTTGGAGCTGTTGGTGTTGATGTAGGACCTAAAGTCTCCTGCCTGTTCACAGTGAGAAGACAAACAAGGCATTTACGATGGACGAAGAATGACACCCAAAGCGGATATAAAAAAATCACTCCAAGTTACCATCACGCGCGGAAGTGAGGAAGCTTGCAGAAACTGGCTCCTAGTCCGGTACCGACCGTTTGTCCGCCTGTTCATATTCAGGGTTGACGCCATATCCTAGCCAACTAGAGTTGGGGATTTATTGATATTTCTGTACCTTAGGCGGGTCCTTATCGCGCGACAAAAACAAAAACAAAACCGTGCACAGACACCGGTTTTGTTTTTGTTTTTCAAAAATT